>BQNB010002777.1:0-121165 GCA_026074375.1 Tanacetum coccineum
AAACTCACATAGCATAATAGTGTCCTCCAATAAGGCTTATTATACGCAATAAACCATAAAATGCTTCATATCTCATAAATTCACCACCGTCTACGCAGTACAATAATCTAAATAACTAACAAACGTTAAATAGTCGAAGGACTAAATTAGAACATTCAGAATACGAAAAGAGCAGGGGTTACAATATGTCAGACGAATGATTCCTGAACTAGGTGATCAAAACCGTAAAGTTCCTATGAATGAAACCTTTCATGAACAGACAAATGATGAACTCACTGAAAAGGAACTTAAACAGGTTAAAGCCGATGATCATGCTATTCAGACTATTCTTATCGGTCTTTCTAAAGACATCTATGCTGTTGTTGATAGTTGTGAAACTACTCAGGAAATCTGGTTACGTGTTCAATAAATGATGAAAGGTTCTGATATTGGAATTCAAAAGAAAAAGGCTAAGTTGTTTAATGAATGGGAAAGGTTTACTTCTACCGATGGGGAATCAATTGAGTGTTACTATCATCATTTCTCAAAGTTAATGAATGATTTCAAAAGAAATAAACATTTTCCAGAAAATATTGCCAGCAATCTCAAGTTCTTAAACAACTTACAACCAAAATGGAGTCGACATGTTACCATTGTTCATCAAACAAAGGACTTGCATATAGCAGATTACACTCAGTTGTATGATTTATTGAAGTACAATCAAAAGGAGATAGATGATCTAAGAGCTGAACGAATTGCAAAAACACATGATCTGCTAGCACTCATGGCAAATTCCAACAATCCTTTCAATTATCTAGTTTTTCACCAAGATCAACCATCACCAAGTACCTACATGCAACAACCACAACCCAACAACAACAACTATAACCCACAACTATCATTCAACCAGAACTACATGCAACAACCAATGCCAAATCCCGAAGACATTATAGATCCCACAACCGCAATGAATATGACACTTGTTCTAATGGCTAAGGCATTCAAACTAAACTACTCACACCAACCAACAACAACCAAAGAATTTCATCAAACCCTCGTAATAGGCAGATTGCTCAACCGGGTATGAATATTGGTCAAGACAGACAGATGCAGAAGGTTAGAGGCAATGGTGGGAATCAGTTTAGACAGTATGTTGGGCAAAATGTTGGGAATCAGAATGGGTATAATGCAGCACCGAATGTCAAGAATCAGGTTGTTCAGAATGCAGTTCAAAATTTAGGTGTTCAGAATGTTGGAAATCAGAATGGGCTAATTGTTGTTCCGGGGATTGCTAATCAGAATCCGAATGGGAATGGTAATGTTGTAGCGGCACGGGCTAAGGGTAACACAATTGGGAATAATGGTAATCAGATAAAGTGTTACAACTGCAGAGGATTAGGTCATCTTGTTAGGAACTGCACAGTCAGACAAAAGAGAAGGGATGCTGCTTATCTTCAGACTCAGTTGTTGATTGCTCAAAAAGAAGAAGCAGAAATCCAACTCCAAGCTAAAGAGTTTGATTTGATGGCTGCTGCAGCGGATCTTGATGAGATTGAGGAAGTCAATGTAAACTGCATTTTTGATGGCTATATTTTGCAGCAAGCACGACATCGGTTTCTCAGACTGACAACGCTCTCGTCTATTGATGGTACTTAGATTGACAAAGCTCCCGTCTATGACTCAAACGGATCAACTAAGTTAAAACTCCATGACAATTGCTATAATAATGAGATATTTAATATGTTTACTCAAGAGGAGCAATATACTGAGCTACTCGAGCCCATTCTTGAACCACACCAAGTACAACAGAATGACAGTAATGTTAGTTCTAAGGTCTTTGGTGTGGAACAAGAGGGGGAACAGTAGAACAACATCTTGTAACTGTTGAGGAAAAACGTGCTTATTTTGAATCATTATATAATAATTTGACAATTGAAGTTGAGAAAGTCAACACGGTCAACCACAAGTTGAGAGAAACTAATGCTGATTTGACCACTGAGCTTGATAGAAATAAAAATCAAGAAAAGTCTTTTGAAAATAGTCAAGAAAAATATGACAAACTTGAAAGGTGTTATCAAAAGTCTGTTTATCAAGAGCAATGTCTTACTAAAAAGATAAATGCACTTCACTTAAGTTCAGGTAAACAAATAATGGCTTTGAATGAGGAAATTTCAAATTTAAATAGCCAGCTTTCAAAGGAAAAGTCAACCATTTCCTCTCTTCAAGAAGAAAAGAAAAGGTTTAAGTCTGATTTCAATATACGCGAAGACGAGCTTCTTGATAAACAAATTCAACTTGAGAATAAGATAAAGGAATTAGATAATATTTTGGTTAAACGGGCCAATTGATTCAAACGATGCACATGCTTTCACCTAAGCCAGACTTGTTTTAACACACTGAACAGAAAATGGCTTTGGGTTATCAAAATCCTTTTTATCTCAAGCAAGCTCAGCAAGAAACAACAGAGTTTGTATAATGGCAAAGTTCTATTAGAAAAGCATGATCCTCCTGCTGTGTACGATTTAGAGGAGACACTGCAACTTGCTCAAGAGAGTCGTGAAAAAATGAAACAACTGAACAAAGAAATAAAACCGGCAAATTATACAAAGATTAATCATCTTTCAGGGGTTTTTGTTTCTCAAACGGCCAAGTCACGTGAAGAATCATATTTTACAAATACTTCCAAAACGGACAATGTTTCTAAATCAATTTCTATACCAAATGAAGAGTTTTCGGATGATACTACACCAAGTGTTGCACGAAAATTTCTAAATGAGGTAAAAAGCACCATTGTGACTCTTCAACGTATTGTCAAACAAAAAATGACTTTAGATATACACGATTGGTCGTCTTCTGTTCACCAAGAGATTCACAAAGTTTTAAAAGATGAAATTTTCCCTATCATTAACCAAGTTGACGCTAGAGTGCAAAACTTCGAAATACAATTTTTGAAAGAAGCAGCCAAATTTGTTCGAGACTTAAAATCTCTTACAAAAGAAGCTGATGAATCTCTTGCTAAGCACAAGGCATTGGAATTGGAAATTGAGCGTCTCTTGAGAGCAGTTGTCAGTAAGGATATTATGTCTATTGTTTAAAATAATTTTGTTGTAGATACATCAAATCTCCAAACTGAGCTTGATCGTACGAAAGAACGTTTTGAAAATTGTATCATTAAAAAGGAGAATGAATATGCTAAACTTTGGAATGATTGGTACAAAAAATGTAAAGAATGCAAATATGACAAAATTTCGTATGATAAAGCTTATAATGACACGCAACAAAAGATCGAACGGTTGCAAGCTCAGTTGGGAGATACCAAGGGTAAAAGTAAAGATAATCCATGTGTATCAGATACCCTTGATCATTTGCCTCATAAACTTGAAAATGAGAACGTAGAATTAGAGTTTCATGTTCGGAATTATGAAAAGGAAAATGCTCATCTTAAGACTGCATACAAGAACCTGTTTGACTCTATCAATGTGATACGTACTCAAACCAAAATGATAATTGACTCTTTGTAAAACAAATTACATGACACGATTTATGAAAATGCTAAGCTAAGAGCCCAGTTATTCAATAAGGTTTCTGAATAAAAGGACACCAACGAGTATGAATACTAAATTTGTAAATCAATCAACCGAGAGTAATCCGTCTTTGCAATCTTTAAGAAACACGTCTGTTGTAAGAAAACCAAATGCATTTCAATCTGAACGTCTAAATTTTTCAAAAACTCGGGTTCCTCAAAAGGTCGATAAGACGAATGATTTGTCAAATCCAGTCACTTCAAACTCAGTATCCACCACCAAAGAATCAAAGGTTGTAGAAAATGATAAAGTGATTGCCCCTGGAATGTTTAGAATTAATCCTTTTAAGAACTCTAGGGAAGTAAAGTCTGTGCCTAACAAACCTATTAAAGTAAGCGTAAGGACAAATTTGATCACTATTCCACAACCTCATGTCATCACTAAGAAAGTTGTTAATTCTAACTCAAATGGTTTCTCTTCTACAGGAGTAGACATCACTACTAAGACCAGAAGGCCACAGCCTAGGAGCAATACAAAGAATGATAGGGTCCTTTCTGCGTCTAAGAGTAGTTGCATCAAGAATAAAGAAGTTGAAGTAAAAGAACACCCTAGGAATTTATTGCTTTCTAAGAATAAGAAACATATGTCATCTGAATGTAATAACGTTAAGCTTGCTATTCGGAATGATAAATCTAAAATTGTAAATGCTATGTTTAAGCAATGTTTAATTACTGCAAATCATGATGTTTGTGTGCATAATTATGTGAATGGCATGAATTCTCGTAGTAAGAAACAAATGCAAATGTTTCTAATATTTCAAATTAAATGAAACATAAGCCACATGTCTAGAAACCAAAGAATGTAGGGTCCAAAGAAAGACTTGCTTCACTTAAGCCTAGTAAACGTAGCATGTACCTTAGGTGGTCGCCAAATGGAAGAATTTTTTACCTATGTGGAAAATCAATTAGTTCTAGTGACTCTGAATGCAAGTCTGGCACCTCTGTGTGTAATTCATGTACCTCTAACCCTCAGGAACCTACAATCAAACGGTTTCCAAATTCCACTTTTTCTCTTGGCAGGTTATCCAAATATGTTTATGGTGCGTCGACTCGGGTTGTTCCAAGCATATGACCAGGAATCTAAAGCTTCTCATCAATTTTGTCTGGAAGTGTTCGAGAACCGTTCGCTTTGGGAATGATCATGTAGCTGCAATTTTGGGTTTCGGTGATCTTCAATGGGGAAATATTTTAATCACCAGGGTTTATTTTGTTGAAGGCTTAGGGCATAACCTATTCTTGGTTGGGCAGTTTTGTGATTCAAATCCAGAGGACACTTTTAGAAGAAACACATGTTTCGTCAAAAATCTAGAAGGATTTGATTTGTTAAAAGGAAAACGCACAACAAACCTTGACACCATCAATATCCATGATATGGCCTCTGCATCTCTAATTTACCTCATGGCTCGTGCTACTTCTACTAAGTATGTGATATTGCAACAACTGTAAATCCCGACCACACTTCGACACTAAATGACCTTGCAGAAATGACTTTGCACCCCGGTCTTCCAAAGTTCAAATACCATAAAGAACATCTTTGTCCCTCATGCGAGCAAAGAAAAAGCAAAAGGGCATCTTACCCACCCAAACTAGTTCCAAATTCTAAGCAGATGTTACACCTTATTCATATGGATTTGTGTGGTCCAATGAGAATCGCAAGCATAAATGGAAAGCGGTATGTTCTGGTGATTGTGGACGACTACTCTCGTTACACTTGGGTAATCTTTCTTAGATCAAAAGCTAAAGCACCAGAGGAGATTAAAACCTTTCTCAAGAAAATTACACTTCTACTTCAAGCTCCAGTCATTATTGTAAGAACCGATAACGGCATAGAATTCAAAAACCAAGTGCTTCAAGAATACTTTAATAGTGTTGGCATCTCTCACCAAGCATCTTTTATCCGTACCCCTCAACAAAACAGAGTAGTGGAACAAAGAAACCGCACGCTAGTGGAGGCTGCTAGAACAATGTTGATTTTTTCTCGTGCACCGTTATTCTTATGGGCTGAAGCAATTGCTACTGCGTGCTACACTCAAAACCGCTCCATCAATCACTATCTATTTGACAAAACACCATACAAGATTATTAATGGCGGAAAACATGATATCTCCTTTCTTCATGTATTCGAGGATCTCTGTTATCCCAAGAATGATCGTGAAGATATTAGGAAGCTTGGTGCAAAAGGTGATATTGGCTTCTTCATTGGTTATTCTACTAATTCCTGTGCTTACAGATTTTACAACCGAAGGACAAAGAAAATCATAAAGACAATGAATGTGACATTTGATGAGCTTTCATCCATGGATTTTGAACAAAACAGTTTAAAACCCAGCCTTCAAAGTATGACTTCTGGACAGATCAGTTCAGGACTCGATCTTACTTATGCTCCGTCAACAATAACAACTCAACAACCAACTGAAGGTGAATTGGATTTACTAGTATCAAAAGCTCATGTAAGGATGATCATATTGGTGTCAACCGTACAGCGCTCTAAGAACAAATCCATCTGATAACAAGCACCCAGAGTTCTTTAGACTCCAACAGCAACTACAATAACAGCAGATACCGCACCGACACCAACAAATTTATCCTCTCAAGCTACAAATTTTCCAAACACTTCATAAGATGTTGACGAGCTCGAAACACAACAACAAGTTCAGCATCAGCCCGCAATAATTGCTGACAATGTTCCGAATGCTATGTTTGATGACAATACGTTTGTAAATTCTTTTACTACTCCATCTATAAATGCTACTGAATCATCGTCTTCATAATATGTGGATCCATCGAACATGCATACTTTTTACCAAATATACCCTAATGAATATCAGTGGACTAAGGATCACCCTTTGGAACATGTGATAGGAGAACCCTCACGCCCAGTTTTGACAAGAAATCAATTAAGAACAGATGGTGACATGTGCATGTACGCATTAACTGTGAGTACTACAGAACTGAAAAATGTCAAAGAGGCTATGACCGACCCTGCATGGATTGAATAAATGCAAGAAGAGCTTCTTCAGTTCAAAAGGCTTGATGTATGGGTGTTAGTTCCTCCTCTGGATAACATAAAACCCCTTACTTTAGAATGGTTATTTAAAAACAAGCATGATGAAGAGAACACGGTCATCCGAAACAAGACTCGCCTGGTTGTGAGAGGGTACCGCCAAGAGGAAGGAATAGATTTCCAAGAATCCTTCGCTTCGGTTGCTAGAATGGAAGCTATCAGGATATTTTTGGCATATGTTGCACACAAATCGTTCACTGTGTTTCAAATGGACGTAAAAACTGCATTTTTGCATGGTACGCTAAAAGAAGACGTGTACGTGTGTCAACCTAAAGGTTTCATCGATGCTGATCATCCAAGCCATGTCTACATGTTAAAGAAGGCACTATATGGGTTAAAACAAGCACCAAGGGCATGGTACGACGAATTGTCAACGTTTCTCCTATAGAATCACTTCTTCAAATGTACCATTGATCCAACGTTGTTTATAAGGCGCTTCGACTACGACATCTTAGTGGTACAGGTCTATGTTAATGATATTATCTTTGGTTCTACTCACCCTAGATATACCCAACTATTTTCTAACCTCATGAAAAGCCTCTTCGAAGTGTCAATGATGGGGGAAATGACGCTTTTCCTTGGTTTACAAGTTAACCAATCCCCTTGTGGCATCTTCATAAACCAGTCCAACTACGTGTTAGAAATCCTTAAAAAATATGGAATGGAATCCTGTGATCCCGTTGGTACTCCAATGGAGATCAAAGATAAGCTTGAACTTGATCAAAATGGGTCTCCAATCGATGCAACAAAATATCGTAGCATGATTGGTGCCCTAATGTATCTTACTCAGAGACGCGGACAATGTAAACAATGCTACTTTTTTTATGTGCTCGGGTATTATGAAAGCCAACTGAGCAAGCACCTCATAAGAGTTAAAAGATATTTCATTATCTTCGGGAACGTTTAATATGGGTCCTGTATATCAAGTATGCTGGTTTAGAACGAACCGATTTTATATCTAAATATGCGGGATGTAAAGACCACCTTCAAGAGTTGTCTGGTGGAGCTTAATCTTAGGTGGAAAAGCTGGTTAGATTGGTCCCTTACAAAGAAACAAGACTATACAGGTTGTCAAACACAGAGGCCAGAATAATTGTCCTCACCCGCATGCTGTAGCCCCAGTCATTTGGATGCGCAGGACGACAGTTAATGGATTATGGCTATCACTTCAATAAGATTCCTACATATTGTGATTCGAAATCAGCCATAGCCATATCCTGCAACCCGATCCAACACTCGAGAAGCAAAAAACACATCGTTGTCCGCAACCATTTGTCATAAAGAGAACACGGAAAAGGGTACGATTGAAACTATATTTTGTCAAGACGGAATTTACCAACTGGCCGACCTCGTTCACCATAAGCTCACACGTAAATCCATCAACATGTTGGTTTTGTCGCCTTGTTATGCGCAGTTATAATCATCCTCAGGAACTTGATCGTCTTACAAAATCACGTAACTCATGTCTATATTTAATCAAAAAACAAATATAAATAATATAAAACATATAAAAAACAAAATAATATAAATCAAGAACATTTCAAAAAAAACCAAAAATAATCTTCTCCGAGCATGGATCTCGACAATCGATAAACATATGTTCGCACTCTAGAAAGTTTTATTATTATTAACACTGGTGAATAAATGAAGTTCCGAGCGAGAGTTTTCAACTGCCTTTAAAAAATACTTTCCAACATTTTCTCTACACTTCCTAAGTAAATGTCATCTTAGTAACCTCGTCCAAAAGAAAGGAAAATGTTCATTTATGTACATTTATCCTTAACAACGGGAAGTTCATATCTTCTCGGTCTTAAGCAATGTCATACAAACATTCTAAGTTTTGAATGCTCAAGAGAAGCACTAAGGAAATGATAATTATTACGATACATTTAACATCATTTTCTTGTTGGGCACAAATTTTCAAGATATTTTCAAAAAGAAAATTTCAAATTCTTTCAAATATTGGTGTGCTCAAAATCTCCCACTTCGAATCATCCAAGTTTACAATCTATCTTGTTTTTGAGGGGGAGTTATAATAATAATATTTTCATTCTGCATTGCATTTCATGTTCACCAATACACTTTTTGATACTACAAGTGAATTCCTGGAATTAACTTTTTAATTTACTAATATTGTCAAAAATTGTAACCACGTATGCAATTTTTGAGGGGGAGAATAGTGATTAAATATGATCAATACGGTTTAATAACGGATACGATCTTCAATCTATAAGTGCGTTCCTAAACCTCGCATGTGCAAAACTCTTTCATAATATGATACATATGTGTAGGGGGAGATTTTTGGTGATATATAAAACACTCAATGTGTCTTAAATGATTTCTCAGATACGTTGATTGATTTTTATCAAATGGTTTTATGGATCTTCATGGCAATACCCCAAAGATCGACCAACTGTTGTTTCTCAAGGAGTTATAATGTAACACCCTCAAATCTGAGTATGCAGTGGAATGTTGAATATCCGAAGGCGTTACATTATTGGGTCAATAGCACAAGATCAGAGAACAACTACTAAACGTGTCGTTTGAAAAAAGATACATTGGATTAACAAAATACTTGTTTGTTACATAAGCTCATGGCTTCAAATGGTTCAACAAAATAGATAAAGATTTCGGTTTATAACAATTGTCCCCAAAGTGTAAAAGACCACCACATCTTAGTGTTGACATTCATCAATAATTGGACTCCCAATGTATCAATCGTCAACCATCGTCCTAATTGACCTGAAAAACAAGGCATAAAAACGTCAACATAAAGTTGGTGAATTTCATAGGTTGTATAAATCGATGGTAGGTACAGCAAGATTTCAAGTGTATGATTAAGCAACAAATGCAAAACAATAATAAAAAGTAATTACTTATCCAAAAGCTCATGACTACCGAATCACGACCTAATAGATGCAATTGATAATTTAGTGCCAACAAGTGTCCGTGAATTATGTGCTAACCCAGCAACATCCCAGATTCGACATGGTATGTGACGTTCGTTCCCATGATAGCTAGTCAACCGAACGGATTGTCATTCCCTAATAGATCTATCCGATAACATTCGCGTGCCCATATACAATGTAATTCCCAATCACATTATGCAATTAACATTTCATGATCATAGACAATAAAGGGTTATGGTATCTTAGCAAACTACTTAATCATGTATAAAAATGTAACACTTGCGACCCAGTTTGTAAAACAAAGCATGTTTCACCCAAGGATGTAAATCATTTAAATAATGTAAAGGCAAGGTGTCTATGAACCACCTAGCCGGGTAGTCTCCTGAAAGATAACAAATATCCCAGTAAGCATTAGAATCACGACCGAAAAGTACCTAAGTAAGTACGGTCAAGTCTTAGTTTACACATTTTAAAACTAACGACTCATTGTATAAACTAAATCCAATTTAAGTATATATATACGCGATATTCACGATGTGCTTATGCACAAGATCACATTTGTTTTTATAGCTTCGATGGTTTTTCTCGATAGAACCGGAAGTCGTTGTAAATAAATATATTTATTTATTTCGTCGTTGATTGAACCCGTTTATTATCCGAATATCTCGAGGTCCGAGCCGACACGCTAATGTTATTCATATCCATTTCACTATTTGGATTTACTAACCACCCTTACGATTACTAATTATTTCACTTTTAGTCCCTGGGTTTACAAATATACACATTTATACTTTAAACCTTTTAGTTTCGGAATTGACATCATTAGTCCCTTAAGTTTATATGAATGTAGTTTAGGTCCTTATAATTTCACTTCAATCTCTAAGTTTCACAATGTTTCAAAAACGGTCCCTGGAGTTATTGTATTTCGAAAATGACCAAATCAACTCCCTTATGTTTCGGAAATTACATTTTTAGTCCTTTGACTTGCGAAAATTCCATTTTAGTTCCGAATAAATCCCAACGAGTGGCATTTCTCTTGATAAAAGCTCGTTCAAGCATAAATTGGTATCGGCTTAAAAATAAGCTATCGAGCTTATTTTTGGCTTCATCGTGCCCTTATTGGGCCCGTTAAGGTCCGTTTAGCTTTTTAGAGGCCCGTTATAGTTTTAATAAGTCTAAATGTCGTTAATAAGCTCACGTGGGGCTGTTAAGCTTAAAATAAGCTCGGTGAGCTTATCGAAGCTCATTTCGAGCTTATTGGGCTTATGGGCCCAATAACTTAACCCGATAAGGGTCTTAATGGTTCCTTAGGCATTTTAGCTTATTCCCCTTTTGTTTCAACTTAGCTTAACCTGTTTCGTTTTCAGCTTATTTAAAATAAGCTAATAAGCTCATATTCTATTGTCCGTTTATGGGTTTGTTATGGCCCATAGGTATTAGGGTGTTTTGTTGGGTCCATTAGGGTCCATTAAGCCTATTAAGGTTCAATAAGCCCCTTGAGTACAAATAAGATCACCAATAAGCTGTCCCAGCTTATTGCAAGCTTATTTCCTTATTATGGGCCTGTTAATGGGCTAGAAGGCCCATTAGGGGCTCGGATGGTCTCTGGATAGGATGGAAGCCTTATGCGAAGCAAAATGAGCATTTCAAATTATGATTAAGCCCGAGTGGCTTAATAATAAGCCGTGGCTTATAAATAAGCCCTCGTTGGGGCGCTTGTTTTGGGCTCGATAGAGGCCCGATAAGGGTTCTAGTGATTTGAGTTTCATTCCTTAGGGTCTACTAGCTTACCTAGGCTTATAATAAGCCTTACAAGTCGCTTAAGCTCATGAATAAGCCGTCCTAGCTTATTCGTGGCTTATGGGCCTTGTGGGCTCACGAAGATGGGTCGCGTAGCCCACTAAGGGTCCGAATGGTTTATTAGTGAGTTATGGTTCCGTTTAAACGTCTAGCACCAAAGCGAATGTGTTTAAGCTTATGAGTTTGCATGGGGCTCGTGTTGGGCTCGCGGGTCCATTAAGGGCCCGAATGGTTTATTTGTATGTTAAATGGTTTCGATAATTCGTTTAGCACCAAACAAGAGTGCCTAGCATTTTCTAGTCGCGATCCCTAGCATGCAAATGTTTACTAATGTCGTATACATGTTCCCACACCATCTCGTTACGATTATAACAAAAGTTTACGTGTAGTTATTTATGTATGGCACCACACGACTTGCGTCATTCGATGTCTTATACAAAATAAATGAATGTTCGACATATAATTGAAACATACGCGACATGTGTAGCTAGTCATATATTAAATCGACATAAGTAGAATCATTTAGACTTACAAGGGTCCTATAGCAATTAATGACGTGCGAGATGAACACCCCGACACCCAAACGTGTCTATAACTTCAAAGTTATTGATACCCAAGCTTCCTAGACTCGTATACACTCTTGACACCCTTATGTTTAATCTCAAGGGCTCCTTCGTGTTCCTTGGAGGAATGTGGGTCGAGTTTGGTTCGGCTTCAACGAATGACGTGTGATTTAGAGGGTAGAGTGATTGTTTTAGCTTTGAGAGAGTTTAAGGGTTTGTGAAAATGTATTATGTGAGTTAGGGAGTGATATTTATAGGCAAGTGAGCTTAGTTAGCTTTCCTAGTCCACACCCAAACCGATTCGTGCCCTAGGGGGCGGTTTTGAGAATTTCTAGTTGATTACTCATGGTTTTAGGCTAAACCACTTAAGTACAAGTATTAATGAGCTAAAGATGTACAAGATCCTTGCTTAGCTAGGAAATCTTATGAGTTTGTGACATGGTTCTTGGTTACCCGCGACATCAAGAGAGGAAAACAAAGAGATGGTTATTATCCAAGGTGTAAGAGACCATTAGGGGACCATTAGGACATGTATTTAATAACTCATGGATGTACATGTACTTGTTAAAGATCATTAGGGAGATTTGCTAGCTAATGAATCCACATGGGACGATTTTTGTGAGTTCACTTGTCACATTCGGCATTAAAGTGATATAAACACAAGACTTGATTAAGTTTTGTGTTTAGGCTTTTAAAGTGGGTATTGGTTTGAGTCTAGGTAAGTCTAGGTATTTCCGGGGTGCGTCCAAATGTATTTTATCGCGAAACGTAACCCTTTTACGTGACCAATAAAAATAAAATACGCAAAGTACATAATTATTCTCAAAATAATTATTCCTTACTTGTTTGATGTAAACCTTAATTTATTTGGTGACCGTTTACATTCATTGATTATTTCTAGTCTACGCGGTTTAGCTTAAAAGTAAACGCGTATCGGACTAAAATAAATAGTGATCATTAATATAGTCGTACAATGACACGAAAATGAGAAATGTTACAGTCTCCACCCGTTAAAAGAGCTTTGTCCTCAAAGCTTAAGACCTTGTAGTAGATGACGAAGCCCGGTTTGTGAAGAGTTGTGGGTATTTTTGTTTGAACGAGTCTTCACGTTCCCAGGTGAACTCAGGGCCCCGCCTAGAGTTCCAGCGAACCTTAACCAGTGGTATCCGGCTCCGCTTCAATCGTTTGATCTCCCGTTCCATGATTTCAACGGGCTCTTCCACAAACTGGAGCTTATCGTCAACATGAATTCCTTCCAACGGCATGACTAATGGTTCATCGGCATAACATTTCTTCAGATTTGATACATGGAAAGTATGGTGAACTCTGCTCAACTCTTGAGGAAGTTCCAGCCTGTAGGCAACCTTTCCAACTTTTGCTAGCACTTTGAAAGGTCCGACGTATCTCGGGTTCAGCTTGCCCCGCTTACCGAACCGTACGACTCCTTTCCAAGGTGAGACCTTGAGCATAACTCTGTCTCCAACTTCGAACTCCATCGGCTTTCGCTTCCGATCAGCGTAGCTCTTTTGTCGATCCTGTGCCGCTTGCATCCTTTGCCTGATTAGGGCGATCTTCTCCGTTGTTTCTTGGATTAATTCCGGGCCAGTCAGTTGGGCTTCCCCAACCTCGGCCCAGCATATTGGTGATCGACATTTTCGACCGTACAATGCCTCATAAGGGGCGGCCTTTATGCTAGCGTGATAGCTGTTGTTGTATGAGAACTCGGCCAATGGCAAATGCTTAACCCAGCCTTTGCCAAAATCAATCACGCAAGCACGTAGCATGTCCTCGAGAGTTTGAATGGTCCTCTCGCTCTGGCCGTCAGTTTCTGGATGATACGCAGTGCTCATGCTAATATCCGTACCCAAAGCTTTTTGAAATGATCTCCAGAAATTTGAAGTGAATCTTCCATCACGATCACAGATAATGGAGGCAGGTATCCCGTGTCTTGCCACTATCCTGTTCAAGTACAACCTTGCCAACTTATCCAACGGGTCATTTTCCCGTATTGGTAAAAAGTGAGCAGATTTTGTAAGTCGATCCACAATCACCCAGATGGTGTCGAAACCTTGTGACGACCTAGGAAGTTTGGTGATAAAATCCATTGTTATATTATCCCACTTCCACTCGGGTATTTCTGGTTGTACTAGCAATCCTGATGGCCTTTGATGTTCGGCCTTGACCCTTGCACATGTCAGGCATTTGCTAACATACGTGGCGATGTCAGCCTTCATGTTTGGCCACCAAAATAATTTCTTCACATCTTGGTACATCTTTTCGGAACCGGGATGGATAGAATATTTCGACTTGTGGGATTCGTGCATAATCACGGATCTTAAGTCTCCATAGCAAGGTATCCAACTCCTGCTGTGTAAGCATAGTGTCCCATCGGCACGCGGTTCCAATCTTTCCTTGGGTATATCCCTTCGGATCATACCTCCTACGTCTTCATTTACGATATTCTCTGGTTTCTGGGCTTCGATCTGAGCTTCTAATATTCGTTTGGGAAGATCCAAACCAATTGTCATAACTAAGGCTCGAACCCGCAATGGCTCAATCCGTTCTTTACGGCTCAGCGCATCGGCCACTACGTTTGCTTTCCCTGGATGATAACGAATATCACAGTCGTAGTCACTCAGTAATTCTAGCCAACGGCGTTGCCTCATGTTAAGCTCCTTCTGATCGAGAATGTGTTGTAGGCTTTTATGGTCGGTGAATACGGTGCATCTGGTTCCGTATAGATAGTGTCTCCATATCTTTAGGGCAAACACTACCGATCCAAGCTCCAAATCATGAGTGGTGTAGTTCTTCTCGTGAACTTTTAACTGTCGAGAAGCATAGGCAATCACCTTCTCTCGTTGCATTAACACCGCACCTAAGCCTTTGTGTGACCAATCACGTATCACCAACAAAGTCTTCCGCTCGGCCTTCAGGTAAAGCCATAATTCGGGGCACTGCACAACGTCTCTTTTTTCAACTGGAAAGCGTCTCTTTCCTTTTTCCCCCACCAATCAAACTTGAATTCCTTTCTGAGTAAGTTTCGTCATTGACTTAGGCAATCTTTCGAATCCTTCTATGAACCTTCTATAATATAAACCCTCGAATACCTACGAAATTGGCGTAAATCTCCGTTGGTGGTCATTTGAGATGCCCAATCCTGTGATAGACTCTATTCTTGGCCTGGGGTCCACATGTATGTCCTCAAGCTATCAATGACATGTCCGAGGAATTGTACCTTTCGGAATCCAAAATCACATTTGAAAACTTTGCGTACAACTCTCCTTCTTAGCCATTCCAAAATTGCTTTAAGAATGTTGTCTTCATGCTCTCTATCGTCTTTTGAATAATAAGTATGTCATGCGATGAAGACAATTACAACTTATCCAAGAAAGGTTTGCACACTCGTTCATGAGGATCCATGAATACCCCGCAGGTGCGTTTCGTCAGTCCGAATGGGCATAACCCTGAAAAGCACGAATGGCCATAACCGAGTCGAAATGCCGTTTTCGGGACTTAGATTTTGTTCTCGTAACTCTAGAGCTGGTGATAAACCCGATCTCTAGATCTCTCTCGAATAAATGCCTGCTCCTTGAAGTGATCAAATAAATCGACGATCCTCGGAGAAGTGATAACGATTCTTACGGTCCAGTTTGTTTAACATCGGGTAGTCGATGCACACTCGAACGGATCCGGCCTTCTTTTTAACAAACAAGACCTGGGAGGACTCCCCAAGGCGAGGAACGAGGCCCTTATGAAACCTATGTCAGAAAGCTCTTGTATTTTGTTCTGATAATTCCCTTCATTTTGGAGTGGGGCCAATCGCATATGGTTGCTCGGATCTACCGGAGCGTCTCTTGAATTAAGTCGATTTGAATTCCACTGTCGAGCTGGAGGAAGACCGAGCAAGTCCTCGGGAAACACTTCTTGGAAAATCGGACGATGTGGCTGACACATTATGCGCTCCAGAAACATAGTAGCTCTCCTCTCATCCGTCGTTAGACCTCACGCACTACTTCTCATGCGGCGCACAGGATACATACTTCTGGCTGCCAACTACATCAGACACAGACCACAGTGAGACACTATAAATTATAGTCATAATAGACAAATAAAAGCCGATATATAGTCCATGTGTAACACAGCATATCCGATTTCTATATCGTCAACTCACACAACTACACAATTCATATAACAGCTGTGATCTCACAAGAATCTAGTCACAATTATCGCTCTGTGCTGTGCTGAGGTTGACCTATCATTGTGTCGTATCAGAGCTTCTATGTCAAGAACATCAAGTGACATCAGGCTAAGTACTAGTGAGTGAGCTACAACTTGAGCATTACCAGAGAGAAGTGCCAAACCTACAGTGAAAAACACAGAAGAGAGAATTGATCATAGGTTGGGTTAATAAGTGTAACATCTATATCTTATATGCTCACTTCTGACTTAAAGATTAACATATCATGAGGGAGTGTCGTAGTGTGAATCACATGGAGCTTTCAATGGTTAGTAACCATGTGATGTAGGACAAGACCGAAACTCTATCAGGTTTGTCATTATATTAGTATATGTCTCCTCGATATTCATATAAACATGGCGCATATGATTCGGTCGGCTTGTGTGTTTGTCGGTAATTATGGCAGTGTGTAAGTGTATGATGACACTTTTCTAGTTCGACACACTGACTGAGAGATCGCGTGGTTGACAGTAAGAGTTAAATAATGGGTGTGACTTAGGGAGTCGAAACATGGTAGACACGAGCTCACATCAGAATCGTCTTCCTCTACAGTGATCTCACATCTTTGGATATAGACAAGAGATTTGCACATTCTCGCTTCATGTATGGTGGCACGATATTTGGAGTTGAAAGGGACGTTGTGTCACTTATTATTACACTTAGGTGAGAAGTTGTTTGTGAAGTGTGGTGTTTATTTTTCTCTTGAGGATGTGAGGCATCATGATGGTGGATTATTGGGACTTGGGATCTCATCATACACACTGTGAGAGAGTCTCACTTTATGACGGTTATGACTACTTATCTGAGTCTTGGAGCGTATGTTTTGTGGAGTCTACGTAGTATTCATGCATTGGGTGTGTACCACGATTAGGAATTGGAGAACACATCGTGGTTGTATATCATATGGACGCAGATTAGTTAGCACAACAGACGGCACACTGTACTCAGGGTGACTTTATTATAGATTTGACACAGTTCTCGGGTATGGGTCAGCGGTACGTAGGAGCGACAGGATGGTGAGTGACGGGTGTGTTTGTGGTGACACATTTCTGAGTTCAGACAGACAGTGTCATGTTTTGGTTACAGAGGAATATTCTTGTCGGGGTTCATCTCATAGAATGCGATGGTACTGTTGGTATAGGGTATACATTGTATGAGACGTATGCAATTACCATTATGAGCATGGAGTCTTACTCACAATGTAGATACAACTATATGAGTGGGGGAAGATATGAAGTAGTATTGGATTCACTATTGAACGTTTAATATGAGTTAATTTTTATGAGATTTGACGAACACTATGGGTAGGGGTGATAGACAACAGTTGTACAGTGGTAAGTGCGGTTCGAGAGTGGCATATGAGTTTGGCGGAAGTAGTTATAGAGGGGTGGCACGCGTAGGCGTCGTCGTACAGAGGAATATTTAACACACATGTGCTGGTGATATATGAAAACAGTGAGAGCGTGGTGTGATTGTGAGAGGCATCGACTGGTGGAGAGGTAGATAGACAGTGCAGAGACGTGGGGGCACTGAGAGCTATCTCTACGGAGAGGGTTTTTGTGGTTTGTGAGGGGTGTGGGGATGATGGGGGATAGGAGGGATTGGATTGAAAATGAATTCTTATTGGTCAGCATTAGCACTATGATAGAAGGAAAAATGGTGGGTGGATAGGGAGTATGGCGGCAGGAAAGGTGTGGATGAGGCTGTTCACTAAGGATTTTAGTAAAGAGTTGGGAAAGAGATTTAATTATTATTAATGGAAAGTAAAATTTGATTAAATGGTAAAGTGTTTAAGGTTTAAATTTTAAAGTGAGACACAAGAGCGCGAGGTAGGTAACAAGTGATTGGATATCATGGGTGTGAGGCGCGGTACAAGTGATCATTGTAGTAAGAGAGTATGCGCACATAAAGCACAGATGGTAGAGCACGAAGGTAGTCAAGTGTTTACTGTGTCATGACATTGTACAGACGTATACGGTGGGAAACAAACACGACGATACAGTGAACATCTGTAGTGAATGTGGACGTAAAAATTGATATTGTGGAGGTATTCCAAAATGAGTACAGCGTGTGATGGAGAGAGGGTTCATACGGACGCACTCAAGAGACACAAGGCAACATATGTGGTCTTTTGAAGAGTTGGATCTGGGGTGAGTGATGAGTTCAACACAAACAGAGAGAAGTGACTAACGGAAGGAAGCAACATATAGACCACACATGACACTATGACTGTCTAGACGTGTGAGGACTCTGATATTATCTCTAGCAGTAAATGTTCGATAGGCGCGGTATGGGTATACACATATCTAGTTGAGTTGATCGAGACACTTGGTGGATAGATACGTGGATTATGGATGTCGAGGGAGGCAGTATGGGGGGGACACTGATAGACAGTATTCGACACACACACAGAGGTAGGAGGGTGAGGGGAATATTGATTAGTGGGAGTGGGAGGGTGGGTATACTAGGAAGGTTTTTGTTATGGGACTTTCATGAGGAGAGGGTGGTCTAATAGACCTCATTGGATTGTGGATTAGGAATATGGTAAAGTTGGGGGAAGGTGAGGTAAATGAATAATTTGGATTGATGAGAAGTTATGTGGGATGTGGGATTTATTTTTTAGGGTGGAGATTAGGATATTAATTGGTTTGGTTTTTATATAATAGGGTAATTGAATGAGTGGGGTTTTAAGATAATATGAAGGGAGAAAAGGTGGAATTTGGGGGGATATTATGGTTTGATGGAGTTTTTTATTGTAGAGATGGGGGATAGGGAAGTAGGGGAGAGAAGGGAGTTAGGGGAGGATGAAATGGTGGTGTGGGAAGATTGTGTGAGTGGGGAAGTGAGGGAGGGGTAGGTTGAGTGGGGATGGGTGGGGGGGGGGTGAGTGGTAGGGTGGGTTGGGAAGATGGAGAGGGGGGTGGGAAAGGGTGGGGGAGTGTGATATTTTGTTATTTTATGGTGGGTTGTGGTATGTTGTGTAGGTTGTGTGTGTGGTGGTGATGAATATATTTTTGGTGTGAGGTGTTTGTTATATGCATGTGATGGAAGTTAGGGGTTTTTGTGTGGTGTATTGTTATTGTAGAGGTGGTATGGGGTTGAATTGTATTTTGTGAGTTGATTGGGTGAGAGAGGGGGGTTAAATATGTATGTTATTGGGAAGGTATTTGGAAGTGATATTTTATTGTTATGTTTGGATAGTGTGGGGTAGGAAAGAGGAAAATGTTGAAAGAGGGGGTGAGGGGGTTGAAGTAAGAGGAAGGATGTAGTGAGAGAAGAGGGGGAGAGAATTGATGTGAGTTATTAGATGAAGATGGGAGAGATTGAATAGAGAAGATGTGAGATTGGTAGAGGTGAGGAGTGAGTATAATGAGGGGAAAGGGAGAAGTAGTGATGATAGAGTGTGATGAGTGAGATGGTTGGAGGATGTAGGATTGAGTGAGAATGGTTAATGGGGAGGGGTCTGAATGAGAGTACTCTGCAGCTGTAGCTGTGTCTGGTGTGCCTGTAGATAGGTCTCATGTGTATACACATGATCATGATGGGTCTGAAGCTCCTGATGAGTCGCCTGGCTCAATCCTATCGAACGAGCCCAAGCCTCTCGGGAAGCATAGGCCTCCTCCTCCACCATCCATACGGTCTCCTGGAGAGTCATCCTATCCCCCATAAGTAAATCGACCCGCTGCGAGTTCATATCGACTCGCTGTGAATACGAACCTACCATCCCTGAGCATCCTCGTAGTAAGCAATACAAGTCCCTGTGTTCCCCTCCGTGGACTCAGCATGCTTACAACCCTAGTGTTGACCTCTCCCACAGTCATAGGTGCTATCTCTGGAACTACCTCTGCCGGATCTACCCAAGTATCCCTAATCCCGTACCCAACATCTCTAATCCCCTGTCTGGCTCTCCCGGTACACTACCATGCAGGACAAACCCAATAATCTACCGACCCCCCTTGACCTCAAGGTCTAGCAGTGAAACTCTCTCCAATCTCGTATCTGGAGTATAGAGTGGTACCAAATTGCAACCATCTTTGCGGGAGGCTAGCTCAACCTCGGGAATATCATCCAACGATCAACAAGTTGGTTGTCATACGAAGAGATGGGGGGATAGTGTAGTAGTGAGGTGGTGTAAATGCGGCAGAGAACTGCATCAATGAGAGCCTGGGTGGATGCTATCCTGAGTGTCTGGATTTGGGTTAGACACCCAGATGATGGTGGTAAAGGTGGTGAATGAGCAGGTGGAGCCATGCACCTAGCAAGGCGCTCCCCTGCAGAGGGTGGTGATAGTGAGATGTGGTGGAGTGATGGTGAAGAGTAGTCACTGGCCGAAAGTCCTCAAACCTCGTGCCTCGTGGAAGGGATATGGGAGTCTGGGGGTCGATGAGTAAAACCTAGCCCCAAAGATGTCAGGGGGGTTGGTGGTATAACGTGGCTCTGCTCCCCAGTGGGAAAACAAGGCTCCTCAACAGGCTATAACGGTAGTAAGACAGCCGAGTTAAGTGCTCCACCACCTCCTTCGTCCTCCTCATCCTCATCCTCATCCCTGGCGTCATCCCTAGATGAATCCCACATCATCAATCTCTCCATCATCTCTCCCCGTCCATAGGGATCAACCGGAACCATCCTCTGTCTCATCATCCTCCGTACCACCTCGATCCTCCTCGGGATTCCGACTCGAGGTATGTAATCCAGGTGACTCCCAGCATGGGTGTATCAATAGTGGTAATGCGTTCCTCACGACACCCAAGCCACACTCATCCTCAGATCATGCGCGATATCCTATTATACTCACTCTCACAATGGCCCAATACGCTGCTATAACATTAGAGTTCAAGGAGAATAGAACACGACGGTGAAGAGCGGCGGAGACTGCGCATCTGCAGCAAGCTGACAGTAAGCTTAGGGGATTCGTGATCAGCACTAGAACCGCTTCAATACACATCACTAAATAAACCGGCTCCATACTAGCCTCCTTTGAGCCAGTCTCTCTTTCTCTCTGTGAGTAGCTCGTGGGACTGAGCTTAGAAGTGATCCTGATCTCTCTGCAGCTTTTATTCTCTAGTAGCTCATTCTAATCTATCTCTATCAATCTCGATAGCACGAACTTCATTTTGTCTAGTAGGAGACGTAGTCTACGGATTTATCTACTAAGACTGCGTAGGACTACGACACTTCATTATCGCTTTATTACTCCTTAATAATGAGTTGTGACTGACTCCCTCCGTTTCACTGGCTCTTTCACCTTCACAAGTGGTCTAGCTAGTTCATTCCCTATCTACTTGTGTCTCGAAGTTCTGATCTAATTCTGTTTAAACACCCATCAGGGATGCGCGCGGCTTGTCTCTGTGTGTGCTACAGAGATCCATGTCACGGACATCGGAAGAACGCGTAGGATCTCACCGTAACCGATTATCTACATGGGATGGACCTGTCTATTGAAAGTGAATTTACATCCTCGGACTTTGAGCGGGATTTTGCGTCAGGACATCAGTGATCAAGGACCAAGATCTTACATAGACTAGACATAAGCCTTATATCATAAATCACTGAACATATTAGAACTATACCTATCGTGACTAGATGACTATTTGTTTAGTAGTTATAGTCAGAGGTAACAAGAGCTTATCTCACACTACACATACTTGATTGCTGTTAATAGGCGCTCTTATATAGTGAGAGAGTACACACTAAGGGTAAACACAAACCATTTAAGTTTATATTTTACGTCTACCACATCATTTATAGACACGATATTAATCAGGTATCCTCTTTCCTATTCCTATAAGAATCAACACAGCTGTTCTAAGCGAATCTCTTGCATCATTAGCTACTTTATATTTATGTTACAGAGTTCTCACTGGTCATTAAGGCTATATCAAGAGATGAGCGCAAGAACGTACCACACTCAATCTGTTATACCATATCTGACGATGAGTGCCTCTGTCATCACACGAGCGATCCTCTAGATTTGAGCAAACAGACACAGTGTATCTCTGATCAAGAGTGACACAACAGCTACAATCGAGATTCATAATGAATGTCATACAAGTGTAACAGAGAGCTCTCTGGAAATGCGAGAAGACCCGCGGGTTCTTCATTACCAACACACTTAAAGGGACGGACAGATGACATTGATTCATTAGGATTCTCATCTCTCGTTAGAACACAGGACATAGATCATAGATACATCTATAGTTGTGGTTGAGGTCACTTGAGATATTCACACTGCGTCTTGCGAGTTATTTGCATCATTTAGATGCATAGAGAGATGTGGGGGAGATTCAGATGGAGTCTTGTTAGAGGTATAAGAAGGAGTGACGATCTGGAACTGCTAAATGATTCAGGTACTCAGTCTCAGAACTTATATAAGGTGTAGATTGTGGTTTTTAATATATGGAATACATATATTTATTACATCACTGGGAGTGAGCGTTTGTAGTGACAGTATCTTAATGGTCGAAGACAGGAGAGGCGGTGCTTTTTATAGATTATCGGTAATAATGACACACTTGGGTGTGACGATGTAATGAGGTGGCATCGGGCGCACAGTCGTGAGTATTTGGAGGGACGCGCGTGTAGGTATGTTGTGCACGTGGCGTGGTTGGAATAGCGATGTGAAGTTGTGGGTATAGGATCTATTTGATGGGGTGGACGAGCACGATGGGATAGTGGGAGGAGGTGTTCAGTAGATCTAATCTGCGTACGGATACTCAACACGAACGGGGGGGTTTCTGAAAACAATACTATTCTTAATCATGCTCGAGGGGTTGGAAGCATAGTGAGGACACTCGTTAAAATGGGTCTAGCATGCGTGGGTCTACGGTATAGAGGACTCTGCTATTCTCATCTTATGATTGTAGTGAGCACTCTATTGAGAAGATACAAGTTTCGGCTCTGTTGTCGATGTAGTCTTGAGTTGAATAAGTCTGGATGGGTTTGTATTTCGTGACTTCTCATGTGGTATTTTAGTGTGAGTAATGTGTGGGGTAGTTTTTGGGTTTTTGGTAGAAACATGGGTTGTTTATACTTAGATTTTTGTGGGTGATGATTGCACGTTGAGTAGTATGAAGCTACAAGTCACTAGATATGATATATATCTCACAGATCTGCGATTACGTGTGTGTTGAGGATATAGTGGAGGTTTGGAATTGGGAGTAGTGAGAAGTTGTGTCTCTATGTGTCGAGCGCGTTGCGTTTTCATAAGAGAGAGCTGTTAGACTTTTTTAGGATCATGTATTTTGACATACAGGCTAGCAATTGGGAGTGTCTCATATCACCTCATGACCATACGTTGATTGAGAGGTTCAGTAGGAAGGCGTCTAAGATCGGGGTGCTTTCATTACGTTACACACATTTTGGTTTATATTTACACAGCTATCATGTGGTTAGGTGGAGATAAGAGTAAGGTGTGTGGTTGGAATAGCAGACTGTTCTATAGGAGAGAGTTTAGTCTGGGATGTCATACTTCAACTATTAGGTGTTGGGTGATGCAATTGATAGAAAGACACGGAGATAGAGCGAGGTGACAGTTGACTTCTTCGGGTGGTACTAGGGAGCTTAGAGGGGGTACGTGATATGAGAGTCTAGACAAGATGATCATTTCGTGGCTGTTGATCTCTCATATCTCTCTGGGCGTCGCAGAGTTGGGAGTCGAGCATTGTCAATGTACACTCATCTTTCTCTCTGCACAGAGATGGGATGACACAATAGCGGGATATAGTCTTATGTTCTGTCTATGCAGCGGAGTGGAGATATAGCGGCGTGACACTCAGATTTTTTAATTAATGTGAGATGCACGGTTCACACACATAGAGTAAGTTTGTAACGATGAGAGTGAATGGGAATGCATTGAATATGAGCTAGAGGGTCTTGGTTATAAGTTGTATATCACTTCTTTGAGTTTATTGGATACTCTTTCACGTTGGAGTGCACAGGGAGTGTATTTCTTTCTGGTAAATGCAAATGGAGTACAGCAAGATAGGGATAATTGGTGTTCAGGCACTAGAGTAGATTGTAATTCTCTTCTCGTCTGTTGGGGCGCACGATTATCGTAGAGGTCGGCGCGTGTTATTTACACATAGGTGTTTGGTGGTTTTGCGGTTTGCTTTTTGAATAAGGGGAGTGAGGGGATCACACAACGGGTATTTAAATTAGGTTTTAGTGGGGGAGCCAGGTCGACATTGTTTGAAGTGCACACTTGGGGTTTAGGATTGATACAGAGACTGGTTAGGTGTCTATACATCAGTATAAATAGTGATTGCAAGTTAAAGGGAAGCGACTGGAGGGAGTCTATGGTATTGTGAAAGTAGACTGTGATACACTAAGAGATATAGTGTGTGGAGTTTCTATGTTGAGTTTGTGCGGGTGATCACAACTTGGGGGGGGGTAAGCCGTGGCATAAGTTTCATAGGGTGTGGATAGTTGTTAGACATTGGAGATGTGAGAAGCGTAGTGTAGAGGTATATGACAGGGATGATGATCAATTGTCTACACGGACATGTTTTTTTCACACGGTAGTACATTCTGGAGGCGAGTATAGAGGAGAGGAGTCATAGCATGTGCAGTAGAGGCAGGGTGTTAGTGGGGTGTGTTTTAAGAGAGGTGGTAAGTAGTTATTTATTGGGGGCAGTGGTAGTTGGGCGACGGAGTGACATGTTCTAGACACGAGGGACACAGTGACGAGAGTGGACAATGAGGAGCGTAGAGTGTGTTAGAGATTAGTCTTTCGTGACTAGGGACAGGTAACACAGTGGTGACTCTTGGAGAGATGTTTAGCAGGTGAGAGAGAGTGTTTGTTCACTATCCAGAACTATGGAAAATCTTGGGTAGATCTTCTACTCTGTCAAGATTTTTACATCTCATATGTGGTGTTTCTGAGTAGTCTCTTTTTTTATCTGGTTAGATATTGTGATAGGAGAGTTTTGTGGGTGCTGTGAGTACTGAGGGGAGGGTGTGTTGTTTGGATATCTTATCACGGTGGATTATTTGAGTGAAGTGTTTTTCTATTTCTATTAAGTGTAGGCTTTCTGACATATGGTCTAGATTAGTGATTTTCTTCGATGTGGCGTGATAGTGATGATCTGTTTATATATTAATTTTATGTACATCTCCGTCTAGGTGGAACAGAGTGGTGGGTGACATCACAGTGGGCAGCATCACTCACAATTAGTACATGAGTGAACTACTTCTAGTGTGAACTGGGTGGAGTTCGTCTGTTGAATGCGGACATTGCTTGGCAGCACAGGGATTACTAGGCAGAATAGGGTGAGAAGTCACAGTGGACACATAGAAGATAGAGACACACAGAGATTATCTCTTAATGGAGGTGGTGAGAGCGTTGAGGGAGAGTAATGGTAGACAGATTTAAGGGTTTTGGTTTTGGGATTGTGAGTTTAAGGGTTGGTGGTGGTGGTTTGTGGTGGGTTGGAGAGGAGGTGGTTAAGGTTGTTTTGGATGGGGTTATTTTTTTTTTTTTTTTTTTTTTGTGGTGTTGGTTTGGGGGAGGGGGTTGGGGGTTTGGGGGGAAGGGGGTTGAACTATGTGTAGGGGGATTAGAGGTGTAGAGGGGATTATTTATTTAGAAGGGGGGTTTTGGGGGGGGTTGTGTTTGGTTGTATGATTAGATTTCATGGAGTTATTGTAATTTAAAAAATGAAAATTTTAATAATTTTAGGTTTCGAAATTTAACATTTTTTTTAGTCCTTTGTCTTGAGAAAAGCCCATGTTAGCTCTAAATCAAGTCAACAAAGTTATCTTTTCTATGTAAACTTAATAAGTTTATTAAAATTGTTTCGGTTGAAATATAAGCTCACGAGCTTATTTTGGGCTTAAACGGGCCTTATTGGGCCCGTTAAGTCCTTTAGCTTATCAGGGTCCAATACAAATTTAAATAGGTCCGAAAACCTGAATAAGTTCGTAACAGGGGCTGTTAAGCAACAATAAGCTCGGTGAGCTTATTGGAGCTTATTTTGAGCTTATTGGGCTTACGGGCCCAATAGCTTAACCCGTTAAGGGTGTTTAGTGTTTTAGACCTTTCCTAGTGTTTTTCCCACTCGTATTTAAGCCTAACAAAACTGTTTCCTTTTCAGCTTATTCCAAATAAGCTGAATAAGCTATTTAGAACCTCTGTTGGGCCGGTTGGGCCCGTTAAGGCTCGTTTAAGGTTTTAAAGGTCCGATATAGTTTTTATAAGTCTAAATATCGTCAATAAGCTTATATAGGGCTGTTAAGCTTTCAATAAGCTCGGTGAGCTTATCGAAGCTTATTTCGAGCTTATTGGGCTTATGGGCCCAATAGCTCAAACCGAATAGAACCTTAAGGGTTTCTTAAGCATTTAGCTTATTTTCTACCCTAATTAAGCCCTAAGATTCTGTTCTCAGTTTAGCTTATCCAAATAAGCTAATAAGCTTTTTGTTTGGGCCGGTTTGGGCTCGTTAAGGCCCGATAAGGGTTCAAAGGTGTTCAAAGAATACAAGAGGTTACGTTTTAGGTTCTTGAGTATAATTAAGCTTAATAAGCCCGCTTAAAAGCACATGAATTAGAGCCACTTCCGATTATAGGGAGTATTATCCAATTGTTAAACAAAACGTTGTTCCAATGGCCGACAATCGAACGATGGCCTCAAATGTTTACAAGCATACCCCATCGAGGGGAATGAAGATGCTATAGTTAATTCCAAACCGATCAATGCATAATTTTTACGACTTAACAACCGTATAACAATCTTGTGCAAGCAACAAAATATTACCTGGTAGTACAAGATCCCCACCAATCACCTCGAATTTTTTATTAAAGTCACTTCAACGTTTAGACATCCAAAGTTCGAACACTCGGTTAAGCTTTTGCTTTACCCTTTTTCTCTAGACGGTGAAGCCCTAGATTTGGTTAGACAAAGAACCCACCAAGATCAATTTCTCACTTGGGACGACCTGTTCAAAATTTCATAAACCAATAACTTCCCACCTTCAAAAAAACCACTTACTATCGGAATGAGATCATTACTTTTTATCAAAAACCAAAACAAGCCCTTTTAATGAAGCATAGGGAATTATAAAGGACCCTTCGTCAATGTCCCTCACCATGGCTTTTCAGAACTTCCAACACCACGAAACCCAAAAACATCCACCAAAAAAACCAACAAAGCACAAAAACAACAAAAAAAACGAAATAAAAAAAAAAAAGAACAAAAAAAAAAAGAACCGAACACACCAATACAACGCAAAAAACAAAAAAACCACAAACAACCAAAAACCAACAAACAAAATACCCAAAAACAACAAAGAAAAAAAAAAAAAAAACCAAAAAACCAAACCAATAAATAAAACAAAAAAAAAACCACAACCAAAAACAACACACACCACCATACAACACCAAAAAAACCAAAACACAAACAAAACAAAAACACAAAATCCAAACACCAAACAACAAAAACACCAACAACAAAACAAAAACAAAAAAACACAACCAAAACACACCAAAACAACAACCACACAACCAACAACGAACACCAACAAAAAAAAAAAAATAAAAAAAAAAAACCAAACAAACAAATATAGAAACCAAAAATTCAAAAAAACAAAAAGAAAAACCAAAACAAACCAATCCAACCACAAAAAAACAACAAAAAAAAATCAAGAAACCACCACCAACAAACAACAACAAAACAAACACAAAACACATACAAACACACAACAAAAACACAACAACTCAAATACAAAAAAAAAAAAACAATGCCAAAAAAGACCATATAAACCCAAAATGAAAAAAAAAAACAACCAAACAACGAACCAGAAACAAAAAAAAATCAACGAAGAAAACCCCCCAAAAACATCAGAAAAACACAAAAAAACAACAAAAAACAAAAACAAAAAACAAAACCCAAAAAAACTACCCATACACATAAAAAGACCCAACATCCAATCCAACACACAACAAACACAAAAAACAAAAAAACTCCAAACATAAAAACCAAAAAAACAAAAAAAACCAAAACAACAAAAACCCAAACAAAAACAAATCCAAAAACACAACGAAAACAAAACCAGAACACAAAAAAAAATAGACCAAAAACATGAAAAAAAAAAAACAAAACAAAAACCCAAAAAAAAAAAAAAAACAGCAACACAAACAAAAAAACACAAACAACAAACAAAAAAAAAAACAACCAAACAAAAAAACAAACCAAAAAACACAAAAATCCAGAAACAAACCATAAAAACAAAAAAAAAAAACAAGAAAAACCCACCAACAAAAAAAAATAAACCAACGAAAGAAACACAAAAAAAAAAAACTCCAACACAAAGACAAAAAAAAAAAAAAAAAAACAAAAAACAAACACCAACACAAAACAAAACAAAAAACAACAAAACAAACAACACAAACAAAAAAAAACAAAAAAACAACCAACCAAAAAAACAAACACCCAAAACCCACGAAAAACAAACAATACAAAAACAAAAACCAACGAAAGAACAAACCCAACACACAATCCAATGAACCACACAACAAACAAACAACAAAACAAAAAATAAAAAACAAACAAAAAAAACAAAAAAAAAAAAAAACCAAAAACAAAAAAAAAAAAAAAAAAATAAACCAAACAAAAAAAAAAAAAACAAAAAAAAAAAAA
The DNA here is from genome assembly GCA_026074375.1 of Tanacetum coccineum. Classification (NCBI taxonomy): domain Eukaryota; kingdom Viridiplantae; phylum Streptophyta; class Magnoliopsida; order Asterales; family Asteraceae; genus Tanacetum; species Tanacetum coccineum. The sequence continues at coordinate 28,767 of BQNB010002777.1, forward strand.
ACCAGAAAAACAAAACAAAAAAAAAAAAAAAAAAAATAACAAAAAAACCCAAAAAACCAACAAACCTCCAACAAACCAACACCCAAACCAACAAAAAAAAAAAAACACAAACAACCAAAAAAACGCAAAATAAACAAACCAAAAAAAAACTAAAAACCAAAAAAGACCAACAAAAACAACCACAAAAAAAATCACAAAAAGCAAAAAACCACCACAAAAAAAAAGAAAAAAACAAACAAAGCAAAAAAAAAAAAAAAACCAAACAAACCACCCAAAAAAAAAAACCAAAAAAAACAAAAACAACCAAAAAACTACCAAAAAAAAACAAAAAAACTACAACACAACCACCACACACACCAAAAACAAGCAAAACAAAAAAACACCAAACCACCCACAATTCAGAAACACACCACAAAAGACACAGAACACCAAAACAAAACAAACAAAAAAAAGCAAAACCACACACAAAACAAAAAAAACACAACCACAAGAAAACAAAACATAAAAAACAAAAAACAACAACAAAACACAAAAACAACACACACCAAAAAACAAAACAAAAAAAAACAAACCACAACCAACAAACACCCAACAAACCCACAAAAATAAACAAAAAATAAAACCAAAAACCAACCAAACCCACAAACCAAATAAAAAAAAAAAACAACAAAAAAAACCACCAAACCACACCACCACCCAAAACAACCGCACAGAAAAACACAACAGAACACACAAACCAACAACCCCAGCAAAAAAACCACAAAACCAAACAAAAAAAAAAACAAAGACAACCAAAAAAAAAAACACAACCCACAACAAACCAACAATAACAAAAAACCAACCAACCAAAAAACACACACCCCAAAACAATCCAAACAAAAACACAAAAAAAAAAAAAAAAAAAACAAAACAAAAAAAAACACAAACAAAGTACATAAAAACAACCACAACCAAAAGCCACTAAAAAACCAAAAAAACACAAACAAAAAAACACCAAACCAAACCAAACAACAACACAACTAACAAAAAAAAAAAAAAACCAAAAACAAAAACAAAAAAAAAAAACAAGCCCAACAAACACAAAAACCCAACAACCAACAGAACCAAAAAAAACAACACAAAACACCAAAAAAAAAAACCAACAATCACAAACAAACCCACAAACAACAAAACAAAACACCACCATCAAAACCAAACCAAAAAAAAACAAAAAAACAAATAACACAAAAAAAAACAACAACCAAACATAACACAACAAAAAAACCAAAACAAAAAAAACATCATCACCAAACTTGATTACTTTTTACAAAAAGCTCTTTGAATCAAAACGATCAAGATGCCTTAGATTCTCAGCATTGGCATTTTCTTGGACAAAAATGCCTCAAGAAGATTAGCGATTATCGAATAGCAATAAAAGTTCGTTACTCCAGAAAGTCGTGCTAATGATTCAAGAGTGAGTACGGATGCTCCTCTTTCATTTCTTCACCTTACCAATAATTCCTTTCGTTATGCAACAAAAAGCCATAGCCGCTTCTCCTCAGGATAAATGACTGATCAAGATGAACAAAATGTGAATGAAATGAAAGCCTTAGTTGTTACTACTCCTGCACCAGTTAAAGCAGTTGAGGAAGTTTGTGTCACTTGTGGATCAAATCACAATTTTAACCTTGTCCGTTAGACACGAAGTGGAAACGTATTTACCTGTTTTCATGACAACATCCAACAATTTCAACAAACCGCAGCCATTGGTAATTTTCTCCAAAGAAACCAACCTTCAAATTTGGCAAGTCAAATGAGACCACCGGGTTTCAATCAACCAAATGTTCAAATCAATCAAAACCGTTATCAAGGGACCAATTCAATTTCAAAACAACCAAAACGTAGGAAACAAACTTTAATCAAAACCGTCAAAACAACCAAAATCAAGTTTATCAAGTCTCCACCATACCAACATCCAACCAAACCAACCAATCAAATCAAGTTTTTACCTCACCAACCTCCAACAAATAGTGTTTTGAAAACAGATTTTGAAAGCTACGTTAAAGCAAATGATGCGATATTGAAGAATGTGCAAAATCAAGGTCAAAATTTGCAGAATCAAATGGCTAATGTTACAAGTTTGTTGACAAGTCTTTGTGATAATTTCAAAAATTCAGCCTCTACTTCAAATTCAAAACACTCCAATTCAAACCGTAACTAACCCTCGTCGCAAATATAAATGCTATCACCACAAGGAGCGGTAAGACTTTGGAAGAACCTTCGATTCCTCTTGTTCCTACACCCGTTGTTTCTAATCCCCAAAAAGAACCCGAACTAAACCCGGAGATATCAACGGAAAAAGTGCAAAATCCTAATTTGGAAAATACCGCACATGTCCCACCTCCGGGGAAGAAGATTACCATTTTCATAGGAAATATTCCAAAGCAAAGCAAAGAAAACCGTTAATCTTGATCCTAATCCTAATTCATACCCATCTAAACTTCCATATCCTGAGAGGATGAAAAGAGAGAACACATAAACCAAAGTGCTCAATATAGCCGATTTTGAAAATGTTCAACACTCGTTTAGAGATTGGATAAAGATGCTCTTGCGAATGCCAAAGTTTAACAAATGCATAAGCTCGTTCTAAAAACAAAGAGAAGCTTGAGGAGATCCTAATCACAACTTTGAATGCTAGATTGTTTTCCGCTAGTCATCATGAACAAAGTTCCCGGAGAAACCGAAGATCCGGGAAAATTTCCTTATCCCATGCTTTACCAGAACTCCAAAAGGACTAGTGCTTTAGCCGATTCAGGAGCTAGCATTAATCTTTTACCTTATTCTATCTACAAGAAACTTGAGCTTGAAGCATTGACTCCTACTCGTATGACACTCGAGCTTGCCAACCGTTCCATTTCTCACCCGAATGGGCATTAGCCTAAGATGTGTAGGTAGAGTCGATAATTCACTTTTCTTGCGGATTTTGTGGTGGTTAATTTTGAGCCCGACCCTAGAGTGCCTATTATTTTAGGAAGACCCTTCCTTCGAACCGCAAAAGCTCTCATTGATTTGTATGAAGAAAAATTGACTTAAGAGAAGGACAAGTATGAACTTGTTTTACTATGCCGATAAATCCTGAGCAAAGGAAAAACAAGGAAAAGAATTTGTTATAAGCCATTGCTCTGTTATCATTATTTTCAAAAGATGATCCGTTTAGTGGCAGTAAACACTACTCATACGATGAGCCTTCACATATTTCTTTCTCCGGTACGACAAGTGATAATTTTTGTAAGTTCGCCGATGAACTGCTCTCCTTGGAATCGTTACCACCTGGTAATGAAAATCACCTCGAAGGACTTGCATGAAGAGAATTTTCAAGAAGATGTCGAGATTAAAAATTCCAACGTTTCCGATAAGCTAGTCTTTCTCAACACTCCTCTATCCGACAAGGATGAGTGTTTTTCTCCTGAAGACGATAATGATGAGATCGATGATTTTCTAGCTATGGAAGTATCTTCTAACTTAGAGGAAGGATATTTCGATTCAGAAGGAGACATAGCTTTTCTTGATAATCTACTTAGTGATTGTGGGTTTTTCCCATAATCTCGATTCCAAAGTAACCTCCGATCATGAGCCAGAACAGAATGAATCTTCAATTACTTTTTCTCCAAGGAGTGATCCTCTTCACCATGAGTTCGCCGGTGAACCTTTAACATTTCCTGCGAGGAATGATCGTGAATTTGAGGAATATCTTAGTCTTATGACAGTGCTTCATGAAATTTCAACTTCCCAGGGAAATTTTCATCAAAATTCAGTTAACATGTCTCTTCCCATATCTCCTATCCCCGTTGAAGATAGTGAGCCCACTCAAGAAGAGATTGATATTCTCCTTGTTCCAGATGATTTAATTCCGCCTGGTGTTGATGATGCTGATTCTGAAGATGAAGTTAATGAGTCACCTAACCTTGATCACCAAAATGATCCGTCAATTCCTCGACCTCCACCAGAACCTCCGGATATTAAGAAATGTTTTGAACCCAAAGCGGGTATTGTGATAATCAAAGAGTTTAAGGGTGTTTCTAAATCTCATGATTTTATGACCAGTATTTTACCCACCCTTGTTTCAGATTTACCCTTCATTTCCTCAATTGTCTCCTTCGAGAATGAAGACACCATTTTTGACCCTGGCATAGTCACATTTCTAAGAGCCGGTGGCATTTTCTAAACAGTTTCTTGTTCTAAGTATTGCTCTCCCTAAGGACAACTAAATTCAGGGATCGAGTCGAGCTTGCGACTCGGTAATCAAAAACAAAGCCGCTTCGTGGGAGTTCACCCCATGCTTATCCTTTTCTTTCTATTTTATTTTCTAACCTCTAATGTGTTGTGATGTTGAGGGGCCCATCCTCTTCGTTTCTCGTTGTTTGTTGTCTGTGTTGTGATTTGGCAGGATTAACCCAACATTTCAAGAATCCTCTCGTGTTCGATGCCTAATTCCGAAGCACTCGAGTTTCTCATCCTTTGTGTGAAATTAGTTTGGGGAGATCAATATCCTTTCATTATTATCGATTAACGAATTATCTTTGTCTACTTAATAAACGGCTTAGATTTTCGTAGGAACCCGACTTAAACATTGAGGACAATGTTTCATTTTAGTTTGGGGAGGGAATCTATCGATTTAATGTGCTTGCTTAATTGTTTTGTTCTCACGTACCCGTTTTCCCACAAAAATAGCAAAAATTTTAAATTTTTCAGTAATATTTCATAAAAAAAAAATAATAATAAATAAATAAATAAATAAATAAATAAATAAATAAATAAATAAAAATGTGTTAAAGACAAAAATGTATGTTTTCCGTTGGTAAGAATAAGAAGTAATTTTTGACCCGATTGAACGTGTTGTATTTGTGCTATTCTCATAAAGACTTTAAAACAATGCAAGACTTGATATGCGGTTAGTAAATGAAAGACTTGTGCTAATCTCAAGGTAGATTTTATAATATGCCGAGTTGGAATTTTATATAGGCTAAGCATTTGCACATTTCTTGTGAAGAACAAGAAAAGATGAGTGTTATTTTATAAGTCAGATGCCTAAACTAGAATAGTTGGTTTTCCTTTCAAGCTCAATAAGTATCAATTTGACTTTTTCCTCGCATTAGCTTGTTTTCACTCTATATAAAAAAAGTATAATAATAAAGTGTATGGTTATTTTGATTAATAATTAGTTAATAGAGTTTTCCTTAAGCTCCTTTGTGATTAGGATGAGTACATATCAGGAATACTTAATTTTTGCTTAAAATGCAAAAATACTAATAAATAAGTATCCTCTGCCCAGATTACTTCATCTTGTCGGAGGCGTGGCCGATGTTGGAGTTTCATGTAAGGTAGGGTCCGGTGTCATAATAAATAGAATAACCTCTTGTTGACTCGCTATCGATGTGGCTTCGAGATAAAAGGCACCGGTTTTACTTATATAATCCAACGTCAAATATGTCTGCTACCTCTTTTCCGGAGGCGTGGCCGATGTTGTAGCCTTCAAAGACTGAGGTTTAACTAATAGCTGCTTAAATTTTTGTCTTGTTTTGTGCCTTAAATGAGCCTAGGGTATATGGTGCAAATGAGATTGTCCATATCATTTCTTAAGAATAGCCTTCGGTATAGACATGAAATGGGCCTTCTTTAAGTAGCCTAATAAAAAAGCCAAATTTTGGTCGGCCTCGATGTGTTGGACCCTTTAATCTAGATTGCAATTTATCTTTTGAAAAGGGCTAGGAGCTAAATTATTGCGTTCTTACCATTACTCTTTATTTTTGAATTAATAAGTATCGAAACAAAAAGTCCTTAATAAGCCGTTCAGGTATATGACTTAATGTATCATCCTGAATACAAAAGTAGATTTGCGGGAGGAAAAGTAAGTACAACAATTAGTATTTAATGAGTAGTGTTAGTATCATGACTTGTATTTAACAATGATCTTGTTTTTAAGCTTATCATGGGAAAAGTGAAAAATCGGGGATGATAAAGTTATCTTTTAGACGCTTAACTGTGCTTTTTATTCTATGATCCTAAAAGTTACCAAGAGGAAATGAAAACAATTACATTTTTGTTAACGACAAAAAGTTGTAGTTAGGTAGTTAATTATACATAAAAATCATAAAAAGAAAAAATCTTTAGAAAATGGGAAAGTATGAGGTGTTTATAACTTGTGATCTCTTATCTTTCTCACCAAAATCTTTGCTACTTTTCAAAGGATTGTGTTGGGAAATTTTCGAGGTATTTGGTTATAAGGCATGTAGTATTTGCTGAGGACAACGCAATCCTTTTAGATTAGGGGATTTTGATAAGTGTAAAAAACACAACTGCCATTATACTTAAAAAAAACCCAATTAAACCCAAAACAGGACCTAAAAATGCAAAATAATTAGCTTGATTTGTGTTTTGTGTGTGTAGAACTGATAAGTCAAAAAATCACAAGAAAACGAAGTCCCAAGCAAGCAAACGGGACACATAACATAGATTCAAAAAGAAGACCAAAGATCCAAAACCCTTACCACTTTTCATCTACAAGGCCAACTTGCATTTCTGAAAGTTTATTTATATACTGAGAGAGAGAAAAAGAAGAACAAGGACCAAACTGTTGCAATCCTTATCGCAAAGCTTCAACAGTATTTAACTGTCGAAAGAAGAATCGGGGAAATCCATTTTTACTATTCACCCTTCTTCGCCCAATAATACACTCCTATGTAATCCAAGGGGCAAATGAAAATTGAAGGTAACGGAAACAATTCAGGTCCTCTCTTACAAGTATGGCATGGATAATTTAGCCTAATCAAGGGGATACTTATCCTAGCTCAAGCTCAAAGGCAATCAATGAAAGAAGCACAAATAAGTGGGTTGGGTTTTTGTGCTAATTTACTCACAAAACTAACACAACGTCACATCAAAGAATTGCCAGCCTGGCAATCCTCATGTTTCCACAGAATGATCCAAACGTCCCACAAATATAGACAAATGATTGTAAAAAAGAATGGCCAGGATTAAAAGTTTGGTGAGCAAGGCTAGAGTCCTAGTATTCAAAGAAATATGTAACAGCTTCTTTACTTAATGAAATTCAGTTTTTAGTGTTTTAAATCTCATTTTATAAGCTTTCTTCTTAAGTCATAAGCTCTCTTAATAAGCTAAAATTGTCTCAATAAGCTCATATTAAGCCTCTTTCAGTCTATAAAGCTGAAATAGAGCAGTTTGTAATTCTGATAATCATCTTAATTCAAAACCTTAAATCAGTAGAACATATTATGGATCTAATTGGATCTAAGCTTTTTTGGACAGTAAAATTTGGGCATTTTTATATTTTTAGAATTGTTAACTTTTTCTTTATTTAATTTTATTTTTTCAGAATTTTTATAACTTTTATTTTTTGTCTTTTTCTATTTTCTTAGTTTTAATTAGTTTTTAATCTTTAAAAATTTATAAAAAATCCAAAAATTAATAAAAAAATATTTTTCTTTTTTATAAAATTTTCTTTTGTCATTTAGTGTCTAGGAAAAATATAAAATTCAGTGTAGGCTTTATTTTTCTCAAATTTCAGTTTTAGACCCGTTTTTACGGGTGCATTTTACCGTTTCTTTTCGTTTTACATTCAAACGACCTCCGTTTTAGTTCTAGTTTTCTTTATTTTTCAAATTAAGTTAATTAGAATTTAATTTTGATTTTTAATTTAATTTATCATTTATTTTCTTAATTTTTAGTATTTAGGTTTCCCGATACCTGATTTGTTTCCCCGATTATAGTATAAAATTTTAATTTTTAGGATTTCCTTATAACTAATTTTGTTTCCCGTAGTTTTTAAGATCCCTATTTCCTATATTTGTTTCCCGTAGATTAAATTAGATTTTATTTAATTAATTTTAGTTGTAATTATATCAGTGTTCATATCATATATTCTCCATCAGTCAATTTCTCTTCAAACCAGGATAAATTTCAATTGCAGCCTCGTTGGGACATACGACCCGGGAATATCTCTTCCGGAATCTTTTTATTATTGATTCTTATATATTTTATATATATACTATCAACGAATCAGACATCTTCTTAACCAGTCCATACCGACAATGACGTCGAAACTACCCAGTTCTACGGGCATTAGATCTATGTTGAACGGATGGCCTAAGAAATTTAAGGTGCAACCTCGTATAATTGTGTCTATCTCGACTAATTTCCCATCAGCTAATTCGACATCATAACAATTTTCTAATGAAGTTGGGGCGATGTTTATCAAGGAACTAAATGCAGTGGATATAAAACTTCTATCGGCACCAGTGTCGAATAAGATAGATGCATAGTGGTTATTTAAGAGGAACGTACCCGTGACGACATTTGCATCAGGGTTTCCTGGTGCATTTCCCCTCTTTTCTGCATTCCCAACTGCATAAACCCATCCTTGTGCATTCCCATTTCCTCCATCTTTATTCTTCAGTTTTGGACAATCTCTCTTGAAGTGTCCTGGTGCTCCACACTCAAAACAACCATTTCCTTTGGGAGTTGCCCCATTGCCCTTCTGAGTGTTAGCAACATTTGTGTTACCAGTATTCCTGCAATCGCGAGCAAAGTGCCCTATCTTGTTGCACTTGTGGCACCTCTGGGTGCACGGGCCATTGTGGTGGTGAATACACTTGTTTGCACTTAGGGTGCACTTGGGCAAGGATCCCCCATAAGGCTTCCTTTCGCCCGTCCCCATGTTGTAGACTTTGGCGACATTCTGCCTTTTGAAGGGTTGCTGTTGGTGACCATGGTTGTTTCTGGATGAATCATCAGCCCTCCTTTTGTTGTCAGATTGCCTTTCCGCGTAGGTGCGGAGTTTCTGGTCCATCAAGTCATTGGCCAACTCAATAGTCTCATCCAACATCTTGGGTCTGGCGCAGATTTGACGTCATAAATGTTGTCAGGAAGTCCACCGATGTACTTGTCCACCTTCTCGGTTTCATTGGCAACAAACTTGGTACATATCAGGGTTAACTCTTGGAAACGTTCAGTGTATGCTGGAACGTCGTTTCCCTTGACTTTTAGGTTCCACAGCTCGATTTCTAATTTCTTGATTTCACCCTGCGGACAATACTTGTCCGTCATCTTTTTCTTGAGTACTTCCCAAGTCACATGGCCTATGCCTCTGGCCAAAGGTTTCTTATCTGACCATCCACCAAGTCAAGGGCAGCACTAACAGAGTGCAGGTGGCAAATTTTACTTGATTCTCAACGGCACATCACTGATATGAAAACTGACTCCCATCTTTTCAATCCACGTATTAAACCGACCCAACAACCTTCAGCCCCCTTGAAGTTCTAAGTTGACAACGTCATGAAGTCAGCATAAAAACAAGGGCGCGCAGTTTGCACGTTCCTTCGGTTATCCCCGTGCGAACTGTGGCTTCCATCTCCATTGGTGGAGTTTCGCAAGAGAGCTTGTTCGATCATTGCTTGGATGGATTCGGGGGTCATGTTATTTGGGTTGGTGTCATTGATGGGTGTTTGGCCTCTTTATTTGTAGGTGCCATGATTTGTCTAGATCACAAAAGACAAAACATGAGGTTATATGACAGAACATAATAATATATAGATGAGATAATCAGCACAAGAGAAGTATATAGTACAAAGTAACGCATCCATTTCATTCATAACTTTTAAAATTTTACATGAAATAGTTGTCGGAGTACACATAATACAATATAAAATATCTAAGGCTATGCCAGCGGGGAAAACCCCTAATACTTAACATGCCTGTACAATGACCTAGCAAGATACAATAACATAAATCACTAGATGTGACTGTCAGCATCCCCAGAAGCATCCTGGTGATCTGGAATCCTAGCCTCTGGTCCTGGCTGTCTAGCTCTCCTCTGCTGCTCTCGCAGTGCTAACAACTCGGCCTGCATGTCGCTCATCTCTCGCCTCATATCTCTAATGACTCAGAGAGTCTCTACCATCTGTGCCTGACGCCTACGGTCAGTCTCTCGAAGCGCTGCTAACTCAGCCTGCTGCATCTGAAAGCGAGTCTCATGTACCTGATGCTGTGTCTGAATGAGAGTACTCTGCAGCTGTAGCTGTGTCTGGTGTGCCTGGAGATGGGTCTCGTGTGCATACACATGATCACGATGGGTCTGAAGCTCCTGATGAGTCGCCTGACTCAATCCTATCGAGTGAGCCCAAGCCTCTTGGGAAGCATAGGCCTCCTCCTCCACCATCCATACTGTCTCCTAGAGAGTCATCCTATCCCCCATAAGTAGATCGACCCGCTGCGAGTCCATATCGACTCGCTGTGATATACGAGACCTACTATCCTGAGCATCCTCTAGTAAAGCATACAAGTCCTGTGTATCATGCTCATGGAGCTCAGCAAGCTCTGTGACCCTAGTATTGACCTCTCCCACGGTCATAGGTGCTATCTCTAGAACTGCCTCTGCCGGATCTACCCAAGTATCCCTAATCCTGTACCCAACATCTCTAATCCCTTGTCGCCTCTCTTCAGCATCTATCGTGCTGACAAATCCATAATCTATCCCTCGACCTCTGGTAGGTCTAGCAGTGGAACTTTCTCCAACCTCGTATCTGGAGCCTAGGGTGGACAAATACAACCTCTTGCGGGGAGGCTGCTCAGACTCAGGAATATCATCCCTACGGTCAACAGGTGGTGGTATGTATAGAGATGGTGGTAGTGGTAATGCGGCAGTAACTGCATCAATGAGAGACTGGGTGGATAACAGGCTCTGTTCCCTCAGGTGGGAAAACAGGCTCATCAACAGGTATGACAATAGCAGAGTCGGCCGGAGCTAAGTGCTCCTCCTCTTCCTCTTCCTCGTCCTCATCATCCTCATCCTCATCATTGGCGTCATCCCTAGATGAATCGCCGTCATCATCATCTCCATCATCTCCCCCGTCCATAGGATAGTCAACCGGACCATCCTCTGTCTCATCATCCTCGTACTCCTCTGGATCCTCCTCGGGATCCGACTCAGTAACATATCCGGGTGACTCAGCAGTAGGTGAATCAATAGGAGGTAATGGCTGCTCCTCAGCCAGAAACTCATGGTCATCCTCCAATGGTATATACTCAGGGTATATAGGCTCTGGCACGTAGTCAGGATCATGTGCCTGTACGAACATAGGCTCACGCTCATCCTCGTCCTGAGGAACTGGCGGTGTCTGTAGATCCTCTAGGCCTGGTATGTAATCCGGTGATGGTGGGGCTACTGGCTATATCGGGAGTCCATCGTATCCTAATATGATGACCCGTGGAATGCCTCCCTCAGATACCTCCTCATCATCATCTCCCCAGAAGGCTCTGCCAGGCTCAGAGTCGGTGTAGACGGAAGTGTAGGTAACAGCAGATGTCGCAGAAGACATGATTACTGCAAAAAGCAAAATAACTTATATAAGTATTACTTATAGGAAGGATCGATATAATATGTCTGTAAGCTTTAATAATAAGATCTTATAGTAATATACGTAATATCATTTATATACACGTATATAAATCATGTAAGCACTTAGTACCCTACTAAATGCTAAAGCAATGCATGTCATGTAAGCATATATGCGCTAGATGTAAACAAGTAATGCATGTATGTCCCTCGCAAATCCCATTTGTGAAAACAGTTTTGAAAATGGTTATAGTCCAGACAAAACTTTTGACCTGGTTCTCTATAACCTTGGCTCTGGTACCAATCTGTAACACCCTCAAATCTGGGCACGCAGCGGAATATTGAATATCTGAGGGCGTTACATTTTTGGATCAATAGCACAAGATCTGAGAACGACTACTAAACGTGTCGTTTGAAAAAGATACATTGGATTAACAAAATACTTGTTTGTTACATAAGCCCATGGCTTCAAATTGCCTTTTTTCAAACTATTTTAAATAAAGATTTGGTTTATAATACCAATTTTTCCCCTAAATGTAATAAGACCCATAAAAATCTTAACGTTCAATGTGACTCTTTAATTATTGACTTCCAATGTATCATCGCACCTCGTGCCTTATTGACCTGAAAAAACATGCTTTAAAAGTCAAATAAAGATGGTGAATGATTCTTAGGTTTATGTAAATCCAATAATAGGACCGCAGATTTCAAGTGTATGATTAAGGCAAACAAATGCAAACATCATAAAAAGTAATTACATTTTCCTAAGCTCATGACACTGAAGCTCGACATATGTGAATGCAAATTAGTTGCAAAAGAGTTGTACGTAAATGATGGCTAACCCTGCAAACACCCAAATTCGTATCATGGTACGCGTTCGTTCCGGGTGATCGCTCGTCACGAACAGGGGAATTGTCAATCCTACATAGATCTATCCATAATCTTCACGCTACACATTAATGTAATTCCAATCACATCTATGCAATTATACAGTCATGATCGTGGACATAATGGGTTATGGTAACTCAGGCTAAACACGTAACCATTGGATAAAACTACACTTGCATTAAGACCCCACCCTACCCTCAACATCAAACACATACACCCCCCTTTGTAAAAAACAAAGCATGTTCTCACCCAATGGATGTAATCATTTAAATAATTGTATAACATGGGGCAATGAACTCACCTGAGTGGATAGTCTCGGAAACTTGATAATAGATATCCAAGTATGAATCAACCGTCAAAATGTACCTAAGTAAATACGTGCCAGGGTCGTAGTCTACAAAGTTTAGGCTAAAGGAGTCATGTATAAACTACAATTAAATTTGCTAGTTTTGTGTACTGTTTTCACTTATGTGGTGGTGTATGTAGTTAATGTATTTGAAATGTTTTGATGGCTCTTGGGGAAAACGGAATTTACTTTCTTAATAATATATGCATATTTATTAAGTCATAAATTTAAACCGTTTAAGGTTCTGAATATATTAATATTCGACTGATTATTTAAAGCATTTTTTAACTCTCTTTGGATCACAAATAACCCTTAAGCTTTAGATATACACTTTAGTCCTAGGTTTATAAAATACAACATTCTACACTATAAAACCCTTTAGTGTTGATAATTACATAATTAGTACTTTAAGTTTACGAAAATGAAATTTAGGTATTTATAGTTACTACTGGTAGGTATAGTCATTACTACTGGTAGCATATTAGTTACTTCTGGTAGAATAATATTGTCATTAGTACTGGTAGTTATTATTAGTTACTCCTGGTAGAATATTATTGTCGTTAGTACTCGGTGGGTACCATAATGTTACTACTGTATTGCTATAGTTACTATATTGGTAGTTTAGTCATTTACTACGGTAAGCATATTAGTTTCCTTGGTAGAATAATTATTGTCCTTTGTACTGGTCAGTACCATAATGTTTACTACTGGTAATGTTTTATAGTTACTCTGGTAGTATAGTCATTACTACTCGTAATGTTAGTTAATCTGGGTAGTACAATGCAGTCGTTTGGTTATTTAAGTTTGCTTATGGCTGTTGGGCTTATTGATAAGCTGGATGAGCTTAATTGTGCTTGTTGGGCTCCTTGGGCCCAACAACCATTTATGAAATTAGTACCTAGGTCCATTTAGATTTCAATTTGGTTTTTTTAAAGGGTATAGAGCCTATATAAGATTTCAATAAGCTCGTTGGTTACCTTTATATAACTCGTAGAGCTTATTAGTAAGCTTAGGGGTCTCGACTAATGGCTGTTGGGGCACGAGTGTGGGCTGCGTGGGTTTTAAACGAAGCATTAGTGGCCGGTATCAGGTGTTTCTAGGTTCATCATAAGACACCGTTAAACGAGTTAGTTAATACCAAATGTGAGTTTTTTTTTGCATGCATAGGGTCGTTGTTCGCTACATATTGCCACATGCCTAGATAAGGTTGCCTACATTCCTTAGTCTTCATGTCGTGTTTACAAGAAAGTTCACGTATAGTTTTCTTACCATTTTGTGTATAATGTATATTGTTTACGTCTAGGTCCAAGTTTTTCATATAAATAGGGCACTTAAGCCCCTAGATTGACATAATCCATCTTTGTACATGCGTTTTAATTAGGTCTTTGCACCACACAAGTATAACATGTACATATATAGGTGCGTGAACCCTATATGGGTCGCGACACAATTCTAGAAATCAAGCGGACAATAAACTATGAATTGCCAAAGTATACGTTTGGGACTTACAAGTGGTCCTATAGCTTCTTTAGATTGAGAAGTGGATGTGATGTGTGCTAGCCCTTAGCTCGTAGACCCTTGTGCCTTGTGCACTAGTTGTGGTTATCCTTAGATTGTGGTCGGTGTTCTCAAATATGACAAATAGGAGTGTATGGTTGCGTTTTGTGATCCGAATGAGAGAAGAAAGTATATAAGAGTTTGGAAATGTGTTAAGTGAGCTAGTGAATATTATTTATAGGATGAGAAGCTAGTTAGCTCTCTTGGTTTCACAAACCACCCACACCGAACCAAATTTGTGCCTTAGGAGGTGGTTTTGAGTTTCCTAGTTGCTAACACATGGTTTTACTAAACCATCTTAGTACCATTCTTAATTACTCTCAAGATGTACAAGATTTGGCTTAGCTAGCAAATCTTATGGATTTGTGTGTTGGTTCCTAGTCATCCGCGGCACAAAGGAAATCAAGAGGCACAATGGTTCTTAACCAATGTGTAAATGACTAATAGGAGACCATTAGGACAAGTATTAATGAGTTAGAGGAAGTACTAGTACTTGTAAGGATCATTAGAAAGATTTCCTACTTGTTTTGGACCCCTAACCGGCCCCTAGTGGGTTATATGCACAAAATTGATTAAATTTTTATGTTAAGGTTTTTAAAAGCGGGTATTGGTTTGAGGTCGGTAAACCGAATTGACATCATTGATGCAGTTTGTGAGGAGTATGCTCCAGAATTGCTAGGATTTTCTAATAATGATTCTTCAGGTGGCAATCCCACCCCGACGTCTGAGCCTCTTACTTTTGAATTCATTTTGGAAGAAATCGAAACTTATCTCAAGGATGATTCAATTTCATCAGAGATTGATCATGCCGATTGCGATCTGGAGGGAGATATTTGCTTAATTGAAAATTTGTTAAATAATGACCCGTTTCAACTTCCTCCGATGGACCCAAAGCAAGGAGAAATGATCAACGAAAAACCTTCAATTGAAGAACCTCCAGAATTAGAGTTAAAAGATTTTCTGTCTCACTTGGAATATGCTTACTTGGAAGAAAACGACAAGTTACCAGTGATTATTGCAAAAGGTTTAAAAGACGATGAAAAATATGCTCTCTTAAAAGTGCTTAAATCTCATAAACGGGCCATTGCTTGGAAAATCACCGACATCAAGGGTATCGACCCTCGTTTTTGTACACATAAAATCTTGATGGAGGATGATTATAAACCCACGGTTTAAAGTCAAAGACGGGTAACCCAAAAATTCATGAGGTAATCAAAAAGGAGGTCTTAAAACTTCTTAATGCCGGTATGATTTACCCGATCTTCGATAGCCCATGGGTTAGTCCAGTGCATTGTGTTCCCAAGAAAGGTGGAATAACCGTTGTTGCTAATGAAGAGAATGAATTAATTTCGACACGTTTAGTTACCGGGTGGAGAGATTGTATCGACTATAGGAAGTTAAATGAAGCTACTCGAAAAGATCATTTTCCATTGCCATTTATGGATTAAATGTTAGAGATATTAGCCGGAAATGAGTTTTATTGTTTTCTAGACGGATTTTTAGGGTATTTCCAAATACCAATAGATCCCCAAGACCAAGAGAAAACTACTTTCACATGCCCGTATGGAACTTTCGCGTACCGTCGCATGCCATTTGGCTTATGTAATGCTCTTGGTACCTTCCAACGATGTATGATGGCCATATTCCATGATATGATCGAAAAGACTATGGAAGTGTTTATGGATGATTTCTTGGTTTTTAGGGATAGTTTTGATTCGTGCCTCTCCAATTTAGAAAAGATGCTAAAACGTTGTGAAGACACGAATTTAGTTCTTAATTGGGATAAGTGTCACTATATGTGTAGAGAAGGAATTGTGTTAGGATATAAAATTTCAAACTCGAGAATTGAGGTCGATCGTGCTAAAGTTGATGTCATCGCTAAGCTCCCTCACCTGACTACCGTAAAAGGTGTTAGGAGTTTCCTAGGTCATGCAGGTTTTTACCGACGTTTTATCCAAGACTTTTCCAAAATAGCTAGACCAATAACTCACCTTCTTAAGAAGGAAACACCGTTTGTGTTTTCTAAGGATTGTATTGATGCTTTTCAGACCCTTAAAAAGAAGTTTACCGAAGCTCCGATCTTAGTTGTCCCGGATTGCAACCTTCCTTTTGAACTCATGTGTGATACAAGTGATTTTGCGATTGGTGCGGTTTTAGGACAACGAAATACGAAACACTTTCACATTTTAGCCTATACATTATGCTAGTAAGGACTAATGACTGAAGCTCAAATTCATTACACTACCAGGAAATGGAAAAAAAGCTTGCCGTTGTGTTATGCTTTTGGAAAATGTTTCGACCTTATCGTGTCTTATCCAAAAGCATAGTGTATACGGATCACTCGGCTTTAAAGTACCTTATGAACAAACAAGACGCTAAGCCGAGGTTGCTCCGGTGGGTTCTTCTCCTACAAGAATTTGATATCACCATCCGTGATAAAAAAGGAAAAGTGATGAACCTTCCGGCAGGACATTTTATCTGATTGAGAATCCTCATATGGATGTGTTTAGAAAAAAAGACATAAATGAACAATTTTCCTTTTAGAAACTCTTGGAGTTGATTTCATAGTGAAAAAACCTCATGGTTTGCGGACTATGCAAATTACCATGCGGGGAATTTTATTATCAAAGGAATGTCAACTCAACAAAAAAAGGAAATTTTTCAAGGACGTTAAACATTATTTCTGGGATGATCCTTATCTTTTTCGTACTTGTGCGGATCAAATCATTCGACGGTGTGGTGACATGGGTAGAAGCTCTTAAGATCCTCAAGCTTGCCATGAATGACCTTCCGAGGGCCATCATCAGTGCAATCTCACCAGTCCAAAAAAAGTATTTGATTGCGGTTTCTGTTTGGTCACTCCTTCAATATATCGAGATGCCCATTACAATGTATCAAATCTTGTGATACGTGTCAAAGACAAGGCAAAATTTCACAACGAGATGAGATGCCTCAAAACGCTATCCAAGTTTGTGAAATCTTCGATGTATGGGGTATCGATTTTATGGGACCATTTCCGTCTTCAAGAGGAAATAAATACATCCTCGTAGCTGTTGATTATCTTTTCGAAATGGGTTGGAAAGCAAAGGCGCTCCCCACAAATGATGCTAGGGTTGTAGTAAAGTTTTTAAAATCTCTTTTTGCCCGATTTGGAACACCTAGAGCTATAATAAGCGATCGTGGGACCCATTTTTGTAATGATCAGTTTGCTAAAGTAATGTCTAAGTATGGAGTCACACATCGTCTAGCTACCGCTTATCACCCTCAAATGAGCGGTCAAGTGGAGGTGTCCAATCGAGGTTTAAAACATATTCTAGAAAGGTCGGTCTGGAGAATAACTGTTGCATAATGGTCTGATAAAATTAGATAAGACTTTGTTGGGCTTTTCGTACTGCTTTTAAGACACCAATTGGTTTGTTACGCATTACTAGCTTGTTTATGCGGAAAGTCTTGCCATTTTACCAATCGAGTTAGAGCATAAAAGCCATACTGGCTTTGAAACATGCTATAACTTCGATATTAAAACCGCGGGTGATTTCACCAGAAGCCTTCTGTGAATGAACTTAATGAGCCTTCGTTGATCAAGCTTATGAGGAATTCTTTTGATTTATTAAGGAGATGATGAAGAAGCTTCACGACTCAAAGATCAAAAACCGCAATTTTCCAATGTTGGTGTTCGGTAGTTTGACTCTTCAAATCTCGTCTAAAGTTATTCTCTAGAATGCTTAAAATCCGTTGGTAGGACCTTCACATCACCAATGTTTTTTCCATCCGGAACTGTTGAGGTTTTGATCTCACATGATGGTCCCCAAACTTTAAGGTGAATTTGGGTATTCGTGTAACATTACATTCGGAGGGGACCTTGCCACCAAAGGAAGTCCTGTATCTCCAACACTCTCCCTATGACAAATGAATTCAGGATCGATGTCAAGCTATGTGACTTTCGGTATTCTAAAACAAAGCGCTTCATGGGAGGCACTCTCATGGCTTTATCCATTTTATATTTTTTCCTTTATGTGTTCTGTGAGGGAGGCTTGTACTCTTCCGTTCTTTATGTTTGTTGTTTGTACTTGTGATTGTTTGCAGGATGAACCCAAATTTTCTGAAGACTCTCGTGTTCGGTGTTGTGTCCCGGATCACTCGAGCTTCCTAGCCTTTGTTTGCCATTAGTTTGGGGAAATCCGATATCCTTTATCTTATAGATTTACTTTTATCTTGCATAATTAATAAACGACTTGATTTGAGTAGAGGACCCGGACTTTAAACATTGAGGACAATGTTTCGTTTTAGTTTAGGGAGGGAATCTATCGATTTTATGTTACCTGCTTATTGTTTTGTTCTCACGTATCCCGTTTTCCCACAAAAATTTCAAATTTTTTATATTTTTAAGTTTTATTTGTAGAAAAATATAAAAATATAATAAGTGTTTTTGTCACAATTTTGACTTTCTTGCTTTTTGGGTAAGGGAATAGAGTACAATTTTGACCCGATCAAGCAGAGCTGTGCTCTAGCTTGTTCCTATAACTTTTAGGCTAATCGTTCGCTGATTTGAGAAAAGCAACGAAAAATGTTAGAGTTAAGTATGAGTAAGATGCTAAAACAAAGATTATTTACGAAATTTTAAGAGTCTCATGTATGTTAACTTGTTGCTTTTTTCTCCCATAAGCTCTTGAACCGGATTTATTACGTGTGTTTTTGAAGAGAAAACTTAAATAAAAAAATAAAAAATACCAACCAATGTTTATGTAATATATAGCAACAATTTTATGTCTTAGTTCACATTTATACTTGAAAAATCTTTTCAAAATAGAAAGTATTTTTAAATACATATAATTTTAAAAAAATATGATAAAAAAATATTATATTAAAAGCTGTGGGGTTGAGAAAGAAGTTTTAATACCTTCTTGCCGGATCACAACGATGTGGTGTCTTCTAGAGCTAGCTCCATTGTAAGAAATAAAAGATTCGATGAACTGATAAAAGTTTGGTTCCATCTTGCCGGCTCACAAACCGATGGTGGCAGTTCAGCCTTCTATAGGTTCGAGGGTTAACATTGCCAGAAATGTCTTATAAATAGTTAAATTCAAAATTTTTAAACTGATTCTTTTTGTTAAATTCAAAATATGCTTTTGAACATTTGACTACTCTATTTTATAAGCTAATGAATATCTGTTGAAACTCAAGGTTTTTTGTATCCCTAAGGCCCGTGTGTCACGATACTAGTCTTCTGTGGGGTTGTCAAAAAAAGCCTCGGTGCATCTTTGCCGAAACACAGGTTTGGGATTTAGTTTTGTGCCGAGACGAAAGTCGCTAAATGGGATGATCTCGCACTTTAAATCATTATTCTAAGGTGGAACGTAAAGCATGGTATTTGCAAAAAAGTGTGATTCATGGTTGCAATTCAAGATAGCAAACGCACTTAAGATTCATAAATATCGGGAGTAAAAGGTTCACAAGTTGCCACAATAGAGTAAGTAATAGGCATCCTTACTGATATTTAGCATGTGATTTTGTTTTTTATGCTTGGTTTGTATAGTGAAAATGCAGGGAATCGATGAATTTATCCATTTCTTGGACGGCATTCCGGAATCGAAATGCATCTTGTTCTATGATCCCTAACAGTTATGAAAATAACGAAAGTCAAAATTATCTCAAAAAAAATGGAGAGGTTTTAGAAAATGGGAAATTGGGGTGTTTTATACATTGTGATTTCTTAGCTATCTCAAACAAAAATCATTGCTAATTTTTATAGGTTTTGTTAGGTGGAAGTTTCGACTGGGTATTTGGTTTATAGACATTAATATTGCGTGAGGACACGCAATCGCTTAGTTTGGGGAATTTTAATATGCGTGAAAACACATATCCATTTTATATCAAAATAAATCCAATTATGACCAAAAACATAATAAAAATGGCAAAAATATGCTTGTTTTTGTATTTTGTATGTGCAGGTACGGATATATCAAAACAAAAATCCACAAGAAAAACGGTAAAACCGGGCAATCACGAACACAAGACCGGAAGAGCAACAAAAGAAGCCGGGAACTCAGAGGTCAACCAAAGTCAACCTCTAAAAGACATCAAATCAACAAATTACAATATTAGTACCTATGCCCATAACCAAAATATGCTATGTCCACGGACCAAGTATTGCCAAGTGTGGGAAATATAGGTTTATTACTTGGACTTTTATTATACTAACAGAGGGACACAAAGTTGACAATTGCCCAAACTTACACCTTTTAACCTTTTAGTTTGAAATTATGGGCGGGGAGGGAAAGTTTGGGTGATTAGTTCACCCATCTACTTCATTTACTTAAAATGGGTAAATCAGAGGGGCTCGCAAATTACAATTGAAGGTTCAAAAGTGTAATTCAATGGTTCATAGTACAAGATTTTGGCTGGGTCATTACCTTCTTAATAAACCCTCATTGGTCAAGCACAGCCAAAGGGAAATGCACGGGACCTAAGAGAAAGACAAGTCGAAATTGGGGGGATTTTACTCTACTATCTCTTACAGAAGTTAAAAACAAAGGGTCACATCACACGGAATGCCACGTTGGCAATCCGTGTGATGACCAAAGAGATCTAACGGATGAGATTGCTTCCCAATGATTAGCAAAAGATCAAAGGCCAAGAAATCAAGGAGCGTGTAACTGATTTTGGTGCTAGAACCTTCTTGGAGTGCTATAAATAGAGGCCACTTCTCACACACAAAGGGACGTAGCTTTTAGTTTTAGATTTTAGCTTAAATTTAGCTTATGTAATTTTCATTTTAATTTTGTGGCGGCTGTGTGGGGGTGATGTCGTGGTCTTTGTTGTCTGAAACCAAAATGGTATGGGTTGTTGTTTGTGTAGTTGTGGGGGTTGTTGGTGGTATGTGGGGGGTGGGGGTGGCGGGTTTGGGTATTTCCTTTTTCAATATTGTAATCAAGCTTTTATATTAATGAAATTGTGTTTTTGCTTTCAAACAATCTGTCAAAAGCTCTCTTACTTCACTTATAAGCTCTCAATAAGCCAAAATGTTAAGCTACAATGTCATAAGCTACTCATAAGCTCTCATAAGTCTCTAAGCTTATGATTGAGCTCAAGTTTTATCTTAATATACTTAAACTCTAAAATCAGATATAAACCTTTGCTTATTGGTACTTTTGGATTTATGGAAGGGGAGCTAGTCATGGAAGAGCTCCCATGGACTTCACTGGCTTATCTTAGGATAAGCCAGAGCTGTTGATAAGCTCATTTGAGCATAAGCTTCTGTTTAGCTGAAGCCAATGGTAAGTTTCTCATTTAATTTCTTTGTACTTAAATTTCAGCTTAGTAATTGCTTATTAGTGTAGTTCTGCTTATTTGCTTAATCTAATTGCTTATTTGTGCTTATAAATGTCTAATTGTGCTTATCTATCATGTTTCTTAATCTGTTTTTAGTTTTAGTATTATAGATCTTAGTTTTTCAAAAATTTTGTCTAAAAAAATCATAAAAACCAAAAAAAAAATAGTTAAGCATAGTATAGATCTTTGATTCCTAGCTTATTTAGTTGTTAATTCAGGTTTGTTAAAGTTTGGTTTTAAGTACTAGTTCATTGGTAATCAAGTTATGTTCATAGTCTCAAAAATTTTTAAAGCTTAATCAATTCTGTCAATAGTTAAAGGGGTGTTTGGTTTAGTTCTATTTGACCATCAAAAGTCAAAAGTTCTTTGTGATTTCTCTTTGGTTAGTTTTGTCATCATATTTGATAAAGTTTTAAGTAGATTTATGAGATCAGTTTAAGTTTAAAATCAATTTATGGCTTAATATTTTTAATCCAGCACCAGGGGAGTTTGTTGCTTATCTGTTGCTAGCTTAAATTTGATTCAAGCTCTTGTGAGCTTGAAATTTGTTTGTGTCAAGTTTATCTACACTCCTTGGGTGCATCAAGTGCAGTAGAAACAACCTTGGTCTCCTGCATTTGAGTTTGTGTCTCTTTGGGTAATAAAGTGACATCAGCTGCTAGTATCCTCCGTTATACTGTTGCGTCTTTTAAGCTTCAATTTAGCCTAGTATTAGTAGCTTTTAATCCTTCAAATTTATTAGAATTTTAACTTATATTTAGCTTATTATAGATTAAGTTTTATTTTCATTTTCTAGCTTAATTGTTAGGGTTAATTTGCTTTTTAAAGTCATCAAAATCCTTAAAAAGACCAAAAAAACAGTAGGTAAATTCGGCTTAGTCTTTAAAAATTAAATTTCTAGATTATATGATTTAGTTTTAAGGTTTATATTTGTAGCTTTATAGTTGATTGATAAGACCTAATAAGCTCAGCTTCTGTCTAAGCTTATTGAGCAATTTAGCTTAAGTGTATTTTGAGCTTTTTGAGTTGCTTTTTGAGTTTGCAAATTTGAACTTAAATTTTAGTTAGCTTTTAATGTTTCCTGTTCAAATAGCTTGTTAAATTTAGCTTCCTTACATAATTAGCTTCTAGGAACAACTTTTGGATTTAAATTTAAGTTTAAAATGAGTTGTATGCAAGCTTTTAAGTAGAAACTAGCTAATTGATTTATCATAAGCCCACTTTCTGAGTCTGCCACTTTCATAAGCTGTTTTTGAGTTTAAGCTTATGTTGTCTTTGTTAAAGTTGTTAAGAATAGCTTAATCTACAACTTTGATCTTTTGAGTTTAAAAAAAGGGGGTGTATGTCCAGACTCGAACCCACGACCTCACCCACACAATACATACGTCTTACCAGTTGCTTCAATAGCTCAGTCCAACCATTACTTGCATAATAAATTCTTTTTTATTCATTTTATTCCAAATATGCCTTATAAGCTGTTACAGCTTTTTTCGGGCCCATTATTTGATAGGTTGTGACCTTTGGGCTTATTTTTCTTAAGGATTTAAATTAGTTTAAGCTATTTTCTAGAATTTATAGAGTTCTTTTACGTCATTTTTAATCTTTTCATTTTCATTAAAAAACTTTAAAAAATTCATAAAATAGAAAAAAATAATCAGAGAAAATATATATCCTTTTTGTAGAAATTTTCTTTTATACTAAAGTTTCTTAGGAGGAGAAAATTATTTTGATTTCGTAGGGTCTAATTTGCAAAAGTTCATTTTTCTAAAGTAACGGGTATTCGTTTCATTTCTTCAATTTTTAGGTTTAACGTTATTGCAACTCCGTTTTTGTTCATAGTTTTCTTTAAACCTATTTTTTTTTAGTCAATTAGAGTCCATTTAAATGGAAATTTAAGCTAGGTTCTATTTTTAGTTTTTTGGTTTTTAGACCTCTCGATAAGGGTCTCCCCGTTTTGCGTTTTTTTAATTTCTCGATATTTGTCTTAGTGCTAAATTGTTTTAATTTGTTTATCTCAACTTTTAAAAGTAGTTAATCAAATCATCCTTTGTTTCCAATTCAAATCATTGTCCGAACAACAATCGAGGTTTCAATTTCACAAATCGTTGGGGAAACGACCCGGGAAATCATACATTCGGTTAATTATTAAGTTATCTATATTTATATTATATATATTTTGAAAGACGTTTCCTTTTACCTTTTGTCCTCAAGGGTAAATTGGTGATTTTCCATAATATTATATATATTCTTTTACGTGTGTTAAAATTGACGAAATCAGTTTTCTAAAAGCTACTTCAAGATCAGAGTTGCAGAATTGACCAACAAAGAATAGATTGTGTCCTAGTCCCGCCATATAATAAACCCTTGAAATTATGATATTCCCTATCTGATAGTCACCATAGCCCATAATCTTTGCAATCTGGTCGTTACCGAACTTGACAGTACCAAGGAAACTTGTAAAAACGGAAAATGACTGATAGTCTCTGAGAGCGATATCCGGTCATGTGCTTTGAGTATCCAGAGTCCAAATACAATAAACCAATTTGGACAACCTAAGATCGACAGAAGAAGAAGAAGATGGAGCAACTGAAGTATTGGATCCCCGAGATGTACCGGGTTCCGTTTGTTAGAAATCACAGATTTTGCAATCTTAGGTTTGCTATTAGAACCATTAGTCTTAGGTACCTTAGGTCTCTTAGTATAAATCTTAGTTACTATAGATTTTTGTGCAATTACTTCTAGAGGAATGGGTTCCCTAAGAGGCACTTTATTAGTGGCGGTAATCCTAGTTAAAGGGCACACATTTCCAACTAAAGTGAAAGTCTTTCCTGTGGGTCTCCAGTTATATCCAATTTTAGTAAACACTTTTCCTGTAGGTTTTCCATTCTTCTTTCTTTTAGCTTTCTTTAAAGACTTAGTTTTGGAACTCGCATCATTCATATCAGAAATAATTCAAGGGAAAGCACAATTCATGTCTAGGCATCAAACATGGTATATTTAAATTTAACGCAACATTTACTAAGAATTTTTTATTTAATTTGGAATGTTGCACATTTGCATTTCCAGATGGTTCAACAATACAATTCGATTTATTCAAACTAAACTTAACTATCCTAGAGTTGTCTTATACTTTATTCTTTTTCTAGGTACTACTTGAAATTTGCATGATCCTATCATTCTTTGTATTGTATGTAGACTTTAACCTGCTAGATTTAGTAGACCGGCTTACTCCTGTAGAAGTTGACACAGAATTGTTAGTGGTCTGTTTGGTATTTATTTGGGAAGAGCCTAACTGTTTTTTAGATGTGCTTGATGATATGACGGGTTCAGCAAGCCTAATTGTTTTCTTTTTGTTGATAGGCATGACAGCAACTAATTTCTCACTAGGTTTGTGAATATCAGGGCAATTATCTCTAACATATCCTAGCAACTCTTGAATCAGCTTAACATACTTACAAGCATAGTAAGATGCACTATCTAAAGGGTTTAGTGATTTAGCTTGTTCAACTATCTCTCTAAGAATAGCAGCTTGTTCCATAGTGTGCTTAGGTAGTATATGTGAGTTTCCCTATTATTCTTATCCTTAGGAGCCAAAGTTACTTGGTCAAGCTTATACATTCCTGGAGAAATAGTGGTATCATTTGACACTTGGGCAGCATTGTCAACTATGTCTTTTAGATCATTTTTTAATGTTGTTATGACAAGAACCTTTTCCTAGAGTTGAGCATTTAAATAAATAATTTCAATAGACTTTTGATTTAATTGATTGACCAGCAATTCAGCATGTTCTTTAGCCTGAACACGTGATGGTTTAATCGAATCATAGAGTTTTTTATAAGTCTGTTTTAAATGCTCATTCTCAGCAATAAGTTTTGTCACCCTGTGTTCCAGTTCTATGTTGATTGTCTCAATCTCATCTATGTCCTTTTTCACATTGTTTGTGGTGGAAGTTTTATTTAAACGTTTAATGTTTGCTTTCAACTTCTCAATTGTTGTGTCTTTTGCTTGCAACTCAGCTTTCAAATTGTTCAATTCAAACAATTGATCAAATAAAGGTTTAGTTTGGTTCACAAATATGTTATTTTTTTGAAAAATTTCTTTATTGAGTTGCATTGCAAGTTCAAGAGAAATGCAGTGTTGTTCAAGTTTAGAAAAGCTTTTTGAAAGTCTATTATACTCATCTTTTTCAACCATGTTGTGTTGTTTGATAAGCTCAGCTTCAAGTTCAAGACACTTGTTGCATATTTCCACATAATTCACAGAATCATTCATTGCAACAGAAGAATTCACATTCACAGAAGTATTAATATCCATCAAAGAATTCACAACAATATTTACAATATCTTAAGAAATGATTTGATCCAAGAGTCGATCGTTTTCAATCAAAAATTGTTTCTTTTGTATTTCAAAGCACTGTTTTTCTACATGATACTGTTGACTAGCAGCTTCCATCTGGTTAAAAACTGTTTGTATTTCCATTACCTCATTTAAAAGATCTTTATCAAAAACATTGAATATGTCTTTTAAGGTCTTTACAAATGGAATTATTTCTTTTAGAAAAATAGCTTTAGTGTGTGATTTTTAAGGCTTGTATTAACCAGGCTTATCTTAGGAAGTTCCTGAGGAGCCTTAATTTTGACAGGCGAAGAAGCAGATTGGTCAGTATTAGGGTGTGAAGTTTGTAACCGAAAAGCTTGTTCATCAGACAGTTCTTGTTGTGGGACAAAACATTTACCAAAATCTTCAGATAATCGATTTAGCTCATCATAATTAATTGGTTTAATGTTAACTTTCTTTTCTAAGACTTTTGGATCACTTTGTTTTGACAACATTTTTGATCGACAACCGCGACCAATATAATACATATATAGCGGTACATGACTAAAAGCAAAATAATTCATATAATGAATACATGCATATATATATATATATATATAAATATATATATATACCCAGCCAATCTAAGAAATTACCTCACCTCTGTCGGCGTCGTTGGAGCAGCCTAATTCTTAATGGCTTCGATCTTGGCAGGATCAACATGAACACCATTATGATCAATCACGTAACCAAGGAATTGTACCAAATCTAGCCAAAAATCACACTTTGAAAACTTAGCGTACAATCTTTCCTTCTTAAGCAACTCCAAAATAGTCTTCAAATGCTTTCCATGCTCCTCTTCGTCCTTGGAATAAACCAAAATATCGTCGATGAACACAATGACGAACTTATCAAGATATGGCTTGCATACTCGGTTCATCAAGTCCATAAACACAGCAGGCGCATTAGTCAATCCAAACGGCATCACATGGAACTCAAAGTGACCATACCGAGTTCTAAATGCAGTAATTGGAATGTCCTCTTCTTTAATGCGTAGCTGGTGATATCCTGATCGCAGATATACACGCTCGAACCTTGAAGTTGATCAAATAAATCGTCAATTCTCGGGAGAGGATAACGATTCTTGACAGTCAGCTTGTTCAACTCGCGGTAATCTAACACATTCGAAAAGACCCATCTTTCTTTTTCACAAACAATACCGGTGCTCCCCATGGTGATGAACTCTGACGAATAAAGACTTTCTCCAACAGCTCTTGCAGTTGTACCGACAACTCTCTCATCTTAGACGGTGCCAAACGATATGGTGCACGTGCAATAGGTGCAGCCCCCGATACTAGATCAATTTAAAATTCTACTTGCCTCGGCGGTGGTAATCCCGACAAATAGTCAAGAAACACCTCAGGAAAGTCACGAATTACAGGAATGTTTTCTAATCGTTTCTCCTTCGGTTTCTTCACAGTCATATGTGCCAAACACAAATGGCAACCTCGCTCGATATACTTACGGGCCTTAATGCAAGATATGACCTTTAGTCGAGACATACCTTTGTCACTTTCGACTGTCAACGTCTTGTTTCCATAAGGTATACGAACAACCTTCTCACCACAAATGATAACGACATTAAATCTTTAAGTATAAGCAACAATGTTATACTCCTTGACCCTCAGGTTCCACAACTCATGCTCCATGCTTTGTATTTCTTCTACTAGGTAAAAAACTCTGCAGTCATTAATGTTTACATTGGTCTAAGGCCATTTGCGTTTTTCTGTCTCCAAACCCATGGTTGCAACCTTAGAATTCCACCAAGTCAAAGCAGGTCCTTGCAGTGTGGCAGCAGTAAACTTCACCTTTTTGCCCTCTGCACATTCACTGATTCCAAAAATACTCTCGGTTTTCTCAAACCATCTTTGTAATTCGACAGCTCCTTTAGTACCGCGAAAAACAGTAAGATTGCACTTCATAAATCCAGAAAAAGTGCACTCACGAACAACAAGTGCGGCATCTTGACCCCTAACTGGTCCAAATCCTCTAGCATCATTTCCAGCATTCGCATGTCTTGCTCGCTTAGCAGCGATAGCGGCATCAACACTTTCTTTGATCATTCACCGAACAGCAGCTTGAGTCAAAGGTGCAGACTTTGGAGGCATAATTCTGTC
Organism: Tanacetum coccineum; assembly: GCA_026074375.1. Taxonomy (NCBI): domain Eukaryota; kingdom Viridiplantae; phylum Streptophyta; class Magnoliopsida; order Asterales; family Asteraceae; genus Tanacetum; species Tanacetum coccineum. The sequence continues at coordinate 56,773 of BQNB010002777.1, forward strand.
ACGTCACACAGAAAATAACTTGATAAGCATTCATAACATGATATACTCATAACATTGTACAATGACAAATCAATCACAACCACAGTCGCACAACATCAAGTAGTAATTAAAAGATAGTCATTCATTATTCATCACAAAAGAGTTAATACATAGTTGCATTGTTTCATGAAATGATACAAATTGTTACAACCAATAGCATCAAGTCTACTAAACTGAGGATTCAGTTTAGTGATTACACAATAAAGATACTACTAATGAAACTAAACTACTAAGAATCACGAGGAGATCCTCGCTGCTCAGATGATTGATTCTTCTCATCTTCAACCGGAACATCGATAATCTCATTCGGTCTTTCTTCAAACACAAATCCCCTATGAATCAACTCCTGATATAACTCATGAGCTCGAACTCTAGTCCAATAGAGATCTCTCTCGACTCGTTCATTCTGCATACGAAGAAGTGTGTTGCTAAACCTTGCTTCTTCCAGTTCCTTCTTTAATTTCTTACACTCAGCTTTTTCTTCAGCATTACCAAGCTTTCTAACCAGATCCTCCATTGCAGCCGTTCCTTCTTCCATACTAAATCATACTTCATTACCCAAATCTAAAATCAGCTTACCATAGTACTCGTCCTTTCCTTTTCCCTTCTTTTTGACCAATGCATGCGCCATCTCGCGACCATACATTCGTCTTGAAAGAGAAGTCATCCGACCAAAAAGAGAGTAAATTTCCCTCCTTATGAGACCAGGCAACATACCATCACTGTCCTCTTGAAGGAAAGGGACAGTAGACGACTCACCTACCTCATGAACACTAGCAGGAATAGTCTCATCCTTGGGCTCGACCGTGTCCTCAACCTCAATCACATCCTCGGGCTCTGATTCAGAAGCAGGTGGCGGAGGGTTAAGAGGATCCACCTCTTCATAAGGAAACGTCAACTCTGGCTCATTCTCATCTTCATCAATGTCTATATCCATATCATCTTCTTCTTCTTAAGGTTCTTATTCTTCCTCAAATTCTTCCTCTTCTGGGTCCTTGTCTTCATCTACTAAGACACGCTCAGGAATAACAGGAACATCATCGTGTTGATTCGGCTCAACTACAGGTAAATCATCCACATGATCAGGAGGAATTACGTTCACCATGATAATCTAGAAATATCATATAATACTTACTCAATAGTGTTCCAATAAGAATACTATTATTCAAAATAACAGTTCGCATAAGTGCGCAACAAACAAAAAATTCATAATTTATGAAATTCCCATTCAGTATATATCTCAAATATACTCCAAACATATATTCTAATATTTATTTTTATAATCACATGACATTCTATGCATACAACACATGCATAAATGTATCAATACATAACAATTTATGCATACAAATACTGCATAAATATACCAATACATAACAATTTATGCATACGACACATGCATAAATATACCCATACATAGCAATTTATGCATACAACACATGCATAAATGTACCAATACATAACAATTTATGCATACAACACATGCATAAATATACCAATACATAACAATTTATGCATACAACACATGCATAAATGTACCAATACATAGCAATTTATGCATACAACACATGCATAAATATACCAATACATAACAATTTATGCATACAACACATGCTTAAATATACCTTCCCTTTCTATATGTAACCAATGGCAACGAGGAGTCTTGGCGTGCATGTAGAAGCGTTATAGTTTAGGTTTTTCAAAAAGACTCGACCTAGTTCTCTATAACCTTAGGCTCTTGATACCACTATGTAGCACCCCAAACTTTGAGGATTGCGCAGGTGGAAATAGCACACTGGGTGTACTAAATAAGCACAAATACACCAAGACAATAGAAAACGACCCAAATGAGACGTTTTACAAACATGTGTTCCATTATTAATCAGAGAAAAATACGTTTAGGTCCCCACAGGAATCGTAACCACAACCATACAACATTTGAAAAACAATTGTTACAAAATAAAGACATTGTTTTAAAACACATTAAAAGACATTGTTTTTGAAAGACAAGGAACACATAAGTAGTCTTTCACCAAATCATCACACGTACGACACCTCCACACCATCGTTGCCTTCATCCTTGGTTACCTGGGATAAAACATGTTTAAAACGTCAACAAAATTGTTGAGTGAAATTCATAGAGTTTAAAATAATCCATAAGAAATAATCTTTGAACACATAATTAGTTCTCGGGAAAACATTGCAACGAATACAATGTATAACATCTCTTTTCTTTCACGCATTAAGCTCATGACACCGAACATTAACAAACATATCTCTTGTCATATGCCAATTTGCCCCAGAACAAGGTATTATTGTCATATACCTACTACTTCTAACTACAAAACGTACGTGTTTGACAGGGTGTTCACAAGGATTCATACCCCGGACAGGGTTGTCAAACCCAATAGATCTATTTAATGCATTAGCGTTCACCTCGCAAGGCAATTAACGGTTCATGAAATAAGGGACTTCGACAATAGCTACTTATGCGGAAACAATCTCATAATCGGGTCCAGCATACCATAAAATCATATGTGTTCGATTTTATAAAACAAACATGTATCCCCCTCGCGGGTTTATAAAACAATCAAAAGATTTAAAATGCGAGGCTATGAACTCACCTTAAGCAAAAGATCCAATTCAATCAAATCAACAAGCGCAAATAACTTCACGTCTCAACCGCGACCTATATAATACATATATAGCGGTACGTGACTAAAAGTAAAATAATTCATATAATGCATACTTGCATATATATATATATATATATATATATATATATATATATATATATATTCCTATTACATAATAACATATATACTACAATCTCCAAGTTCGACACAAAACATTTCACTTTGACGCACTAACAATATCACATCGTTTACTATAAAGTTTCTATTTTTAGAAAGTTGCCGAAGTAAGGATAATATAATCTGAACTTCATATTTAGTCGTCAATTAACTAGAATTACAAACTCATTGCTCATTACAAATCATATTCAAAAGTATACGCAAGTTTGACTTTCAAAGGTCAAACTACGTAGTTGACTTTTACACCAAAAATAACCAAACTTGACTTGGCCGTAAAACGTTCGTTATTAAGAGTTACATGACGATCCACCTAGCGAAACGTAGCTAAAGGCGAACTCTATCACTTTTTATTATCAAAAATAACTTTTAAAAATTTCTCGACTCGCTACGAGGCAGTCAAACTTTTTGGTCAAACTTAGTAAACTCAAAACCCATCAAAATGACATTTTTGACTTGAACCAACTATCAAAACATGTTCAACTAGCCTATGTATTTATACCAAAACCATCAAACTTCAAATAATAACCAAATACGCTTTCATTATTTTCCGCACTTGAATCTTATAGCACATAACATAATACACGCAATAACATCAAATTAACCATACTAGAACATAACTAGAATACTCACAATGCTATAACAAAAATTGATTTTGGTTTCCCCCTTTTGTTTAAAATCGGACGAACACCCAACCAAACAAACCAAACCTTTTTCAATCAAACCACTTGCTAATAACACTAATCTAGCAACTATGAACACCCTCTTAAGATCAAAATCACAAGAACTTGACCAAATTTCAAACTTTCAAAATACTCATTGCAAGTGGGATTTTATTAGTGGGATATGTAAGCCTTGATAAGAGGATTAATATTTTGTATTCAAATTGTATTGCATGTCAGAAATTTGACGGTGGTGGTGGTGTCTAAGGGTGGCCGGTCGTGGTGTTTAAAAGAGAGGAAGGAAACAAATTTTTTTGTAAAGTGATAAATGAAGCATAAGCCTTCCTTTTATAGGAAATTAATTTGACATTTTGTTACAAATGGTCCCTCCTTCCATGTTATTCTATTAAAACTAGTACAAAACATCTTCTTTTGTTATTTTATTCGGCCAAAGACTCGGGTCACACCACTTTTCGTAAATATTTTTATTCCGTCCCACTAATTTTATTTTAAAACGTTTAATAAAACGTTAAATCACGTAAGGACAATCTCTGACCTGTAACAATTGTAAAATTGATTACTAAAACTATAAGAGAGAAACCAATAACCATTTATTAATGCCGTAGAGAACTATAAGAGTGAAAAAAAGAGATATCTAACCGCCATGAATGTAGTTTCGCTGTGTCCCAGCACCTCCACGACAAAGCCCAAATAGCGACAAGACAGCCTAGCATACAACCATTTTGTATTTCAAACCTTGCCCCGTCCCCCTACGCCTTCGCCCCACGTATACCATAAAAACCTCCACAAATCTTATATACTCACTCACACCACCTCCACCCGGCTTGAATTCTTTCCCAATAAACAGAAATTTTTCACCAAACCTCGTATAGCATAAACGACTAAAATAATTTACGTAGTAAAATAATTACCATAGCTCGAGATAAACGTTGACCTAAAACTTGGGTTGTTACATGTTCTCAATCTCATCTATGTCCTTTTTCACACTGTTTGTGGTGGAAGTTTTATTCATAGTTTTAATGTTTGCCTTAACTTCTTGATTTGTTGTGTTATTTGCTTGAAGCTTAGCTCTTCCAAATTGTTCCAATTCAAACAAGTGATCAAATGTAAGTTTACTTTGGTTCACATATTTGTTATTCTTTTGAAGAATTTTTTATTGAGTTGCATTGCAAGTTCAAGAGAAATGCAGTGTTGTTCAAGTTTAGAAAAGCTTTTCGAAAGTCTATTATACTCATCTTTTTCAACCACGTTGTGTTGTTTGATAAGCTCATCTTTAAGTTTCAGACACTTATTGAAATTTTCAACATAATTCACAGAATCATTCATAGCAACAAGAAGAATTCACAATTCACAGAAGTTATCATATTCCAGAGAATTCACAACAATATTATACAAATTTCTTAAGGAATGATTTGTTCCAAGAGTCGATCGTTTTCAATCAAAAATTGTTTCTTTTGAATTTCAAAGCACTGTTTGTCTACAAAATACTGTTGAACAGCATCTTCCTTCTGGTTAAAAGCTGTTTGTACTTTTGTTACCTCATTTAAAAGACTCCTTTATCAAAAACATTAAATATGTCTTTTAAGATCTTTAAAAATGGAATTATTTCGTTTAGAAAAACAGCTTTAGTGTGTTCAAACCCCCATTTCCCTTTTGTTAAAGCATCGGGTGTAATATGCTTTTTCACCACATTGTCAAATTGTCCAAGATGGTATTTAAGCTTTTTAAGGCTTGTATTAACCAGGCTTACCTTAGGAAGTTCCCGAGGAGCCTTAATTTTGACAGGTGATGAAGCATATTGGTCAGTATTAGGGTGTGAAATTTGTAACCAGAAAGCTTGTTCATCAGACAGTTTAATTCTTGTATATGGAACGAAAAAATGTTTACTCAAAATCTTACCATAGAATAATCCTATTTGTGTATGCCTCACTGTCAGGGTAATATTAATGGTTTAATCTATTAACTTTCTTTTCTAAAACTGTTGGATCACTTTGATTAAAAATTTTGGATCGACTCTCTTCCTCAAGCATCAAAGTCTCTTCTGAGTCAACAATTGAAATCACATTGGTTTCCTTCAGCATAACACTACCATCATAAAGCATTGGCCTAATCTGGTGAGCTTTCTTAAGATAGAAAGGATTTTAAAAACCAAGAGCTTGTTTAAGGTTGTTATCATAGAAAACTTGTGGTTTCGTAAGCATATGCACAGTTTGCGCGGATTGACCCATTTTATAAACAATATTGTCTAGTTTTTTTACTTTCTTTTCCAAAGCAATTTCTTTATCAATATTCTTAATTTCCTTTTCCTTGGATTTCATTTTAAGAACATTAAATGTTTCTGTTAACAATTCCTTTTCAAAATCCACAAACTGTGCATTTTTCCTCTCGGAATTATATCATCCATTATAAGCTTTTCTCTAATACTTAAATCCACTTTTTGTCTTTCTTCTAGCAATTTCACCCATTACTTGTATCTTTCAAGCTTGGCAGATAAGGATTCATTGGCAATTAGATTGTCCTTATTGACCTTGTTATAATTAGTTACTTGATTTGACAGTTGTTTAAACACAGATAATATCATGGCATCTTGTTGTGCAGAAGAATTTATATACTGAGCAGCTACATGTTGTGTTTCAAGTAGATACTGAGAGTAAGGAATGATATTGTTATTACTGGTTATCTCATTCTTTAGATAATTCACAAGATAAGTTTGTTCAGAATGCGTCATCTCTTGCACACTTTGATTTAGCATATCATTATGAGTGTTTTCAGAGTGAGGTACCTCGGAGAGAACATCTGATTCGTAACTAGACAAATTGGCCATAAGAACTGCTTTGGCTGTAGAGATCTCATCACAGTCAGAATCATACGCATCCAAATCATCTACTTGATAAGCTGCATTATGTGTAATGACCGGTTGTGTAACTGGACCTTCTGCAATAACAGGGTCTGCTAAGAATTCCAATTCTTCCTCATTCGGAACTTTACCATTTCCTTGTGCTTCAACCAATAGAACTTTATCCCTGAACCATGTAGAATCTCTTTTCCTCTTAGATTTTATGCACTGTCTTACCATGTGACCTTCCCTTTGGCAGTTAAAACATTTCACAACTCGTTGTTAACCTGAAGTCCTCCCTCATGTTCCTGAAGTATTAGCCCTTGTTCCTAAAGTACTAACAGCATAAGAATTTGGTCTCCCCTGAAGTGGTTGAACGTTACCCTTCCATCATGAATGGTTGCTTGTTGTCTTGGGTTGGAAGAATTTCTTAGCTGATTATTGGTAGATGGGAAATGAGATGTGACGACAGTAGATAGAAATGACATCATTTTGTTAATGGCATCACTAGGGTTATCTCCTTGTTTAAACACGGGAACTGCTAGGCCAGAGTCTATCTGAGGAAATTCAGCAAGATGTGTTTTTTGATTAACTGTGGAGACAATATATTCAATTTGAGGAATGTATTATGGTTGAGGAGAAGCATCTTGATGAACTGTTGATGAATAAGCATTTGGATACGGTGCTGTCAGATAAGTAATTGCAAGAGGTGTGGATGGATAAGTAGTTGAGTAATGTTGTGTGGGATGAATTGATCCATATTGAGGAGACAGAGATGGTGACAAATTTTGTTGGAATTATGGATTGTTGTACGAAGATTGATAAGTGTTGAAATAAGACGAAGTCTGCTTGTGATTGGCAACTAGTGCAAGTGGATCATGATTGCGCTCACGCATAATACAGACTTCATTTGCGTGGAGTCTGCTGAAGATATGCATGAAGCTGATCAAAGTTGGTAGTATGAAAATATTTTACAAGCTTAACATTAGTCACAAACTTACTCCATTCAGGTGGAAGACTATTTAACAACTTGGTATTGACTTGAAATTGCTCCAATTTCATTTTGTAAATGTTTATGTCATTGATCAGCTGAGTAACTCTTAAGTAATACTGATGAAGTAATTCCCCCTTGATGTGAGCAAACTTATCAAATGCATCATACAGTTTACACTCCCTTTCCTGCTTTGTCAATGAGGTACCTTGCATTAGTAGTTGAATTCTTTCCCATATATCATTGGCAACTCTATGATGATTAACAAGTGAATAGATATCAAATGGTAGACCTTGAAGAATGATATTAGTTGCCTTGAGATCACAATCAGCTTGGATTTTCTCTGTAGCAGACAATTCAACATATTTCTTTGTCCTTGCCACCCCATTTTCTTCAATCGTAGGCCAAATGAGTGGACCGTGTTTGACTGATTCAAGTATCATTCTTCCGTTCTCTCTGCTTTCACATGTATAGTTCCATTATACTTTTCCAAGAATCATACAGGTCTTTGTCCAACATTGGTGGACGATTGTCAGCACCAGAGAGTATCATGTACTCATCAAGAGTATTCTTTTGACCAATTGGAATCATTGAATCCATTTTGATTTGATATGTGATAAGATGTAAGATGATCATACAGTAATTGGAGGTTGTTGTGTTAAAGTAAGATTTGATTTAATGTGATTGAGTCTTTGGAATATACGAGATTTTACAATTCTTTATAAAACCAGGAAAATAAATTTTCACGGAATTTTACAAATCAAAGAACAACCGTATTATTCTCCTAATGAAAGTGTATAGTTCACCCAAGTAAAGCATATAATTCTCCTAAACAAAGAGTATAAATCTCCCAAGCAAATGATGTATAAATCGCCTCAAAAGTTGATGTATAAATCGTCCAAATAATGATGTATAAATCGCCTAAATGATGATGTATAAATCGCCCAAATGATGATGTATAAATCGCCCAAATGATGATGCATAAATCACATGAGAGGACAATGTATAACTCGCCTGAAATGTTATGTATAAATCGCCTAAAAGAATAGCGTATAACTTGCCTAACAGGGAACGTATAAATCGCCTGAGAGGATGTATACTTCGCCCAAATACCAATGAAACTCAAAACACAAAAATCACAAAAAGACTTACTTTTTGACGTTTTTACCTAAATTTTCTTGTACTTTTTACCTATCTAAGACTATTAGAACCTTAAAAACACAAACTTTAACGTTTTTGACACGAAAAATTTAAAATCAAGATTCTTGGTACAAAATCCTTGTTTGAACCAAAAAGACTCAAAAAGATGGAATTTTTGATGGTTTTTCAAAGATTTTCTTGTACAAATAGCCTATACTAAGATAAATAAAGAAGAAAGATGAAAGCTTTATGGTTTTTAAACCCTAAAAAGGTGAAAACCTTTTGAGAAGTTTGAACCAACAAACACGTCTAAAACGAGTAACAAACGCACACAAAATCTTCACAAACATCCTATGACTCTTGATACCAATTGAAAGATATCTTAACAGACACAAGGTATAGACTCAATGTAGAGTTTAGAGAGAGAAAGAGAGGTGGTTGGATGAACACTTAGAGAGAGAAAGAAAAGAAGAAATGTTAGATTACTATGTGAAATGTAATGAACAACCAACACCCTTTCCATACCATGGAAAGGGTTTAAATACTCCTACATAGGCCGGCCATATGGCTTTGTCCATGGGCTTTTTATAAGCTAGCCTATTAAGGTTCCAAATATTACTTAACAATCTATCTAATGATATTAATGGAAGTGACCTATACTTTCGTATTCCTAACAGTTTTGATGCTTATTTCTTGTTGAATTATTGTTTATAGGATATCCTTATTGTTTGTTGCATGATCCCTGAGTTTTGGTAGTATTGGTGCTAGTGTAGATCCTGTAAGACATTATAGTAGACTTACCTGTTGAATTAAGGGTTAACCGGGTACTAGAGATAGGTTGACAACTATCCTTAGTGTAGGGATTTCTCATATCGCCGCCTATAGTATGATAGATACTTATAAAATCCAAGAAACTTTTTCAGGAGGGTTTATAGCCAAGATGTGGGATTATTGGCATTAGACAGGTCATTAGGATAGTTGGGGGTTAATCACTGTATACTGGATACTCACCCTTCGTGGCTAACGGGGACCTGAGATCATATGATACATAGGACAGGTTTCGGTGCTCAATCAGGCCTGTTGATATTAGAACCACCATAAGAGATAAGTAGACATTGCACTAGGAAACACTATCTTAACTATATCAAAAGAGTAACTAGGATAGTACGATTTTCTCCCTGATTAATTCTTGTAATTTAATTTCGTGTTTTATTTACTTTTAATTCTGTCGAATTCATATTCAACCATTTTAACTATGACCTATTCAAATTGAGACTAAAACACTTAGCTCTTAGGACGACCTCGGATTTACCAATCCTGCACTACACACGATTGGGTTCTATCCCCGTTAGTGTGTTGTAGACTATAGGTAATCGAGTTTTATAAATTTATAACTTGTAAAATTAATTTAAACGATTAACATGCATCAAGTTTATTGCGCCGCTGCCGAGGAGATATATTTAGTTTTCAATTTGAACTTTAAATTCTTCTCATGCTATTACATATCTCTTTTTTAATTCTCTATTTATAGAAAATATGTACAGCAGCTCAAACTCACGCTTGTACTATTAATGGGACTATTGACAAAGTAAGGACGTTATAGGCCTGGAATTATTTGAACGAGTTCGAAAGAAACACATCAAAATTGAGTTCTAGGGCTAATGCATTCAGGAATTGAAGAAAAATGTGTTATATTGGTAAAGAAATGTCGAGATCCACATGACATATTGCAAGGATACTAGCAATATGATTGATTTATTATCACTCACCAAGAGTCTCACGGTCCTGTCATGATATGCTTCCATTACCTTAAAGGGAAAAGCCAAGCAGTGGATAAGGAGACTGCCTGCAAGGTCAATTTTAACTTGGGATCTATTCAAAAATTTGTTCTTGGAAGAATACCGCCCTCCCTCTAAAATCATTAAACAAATAGAAGCGATTAGGAGTTTCAAACAAAAATGGCTGAACGTTGTATTGTTCTTGGGAAAGTTCACTGGGTCTTTTCACCTGCCTAGAACACAAGCTTAACGGCAAGAAACTCATTACAAATTTTTTTTTTCTTTTTTTTTATCAAGGAACGGCTGTGGAACCTAGGAGAAGCTCGAGACTTAGGGACCAATTTCGGACTGACCCATAAAACGTGTGGCAGCACATTAAGAAATAGCAGGACATTCCTTCTTTGGATGATGAATTATAGCACGAAGAACAGTGCAGTGAGAGAGTCGGATGAACTAAAAGTTAGTATTGAACAGATAAACGATTTTGAACTGCATTGAAATTCGTGCCTGAAGAAGGTTATCTGACTGGTATGGCCATTAGGTGACACCCCTATTGAACTAAGGGTAACAAATGTTGAGAAAATTTTAAACAAGTTCATCAAGGAATCTTTCAAAAAGAAAAAGTATAGTGTGAATCTAATATGGGGAATCAAGAATAATTTTAGACAAGTTTTTAAGGCGCAAGCGTCTTCTATCAAGAAAATAAAGTTTGTTAGGAAAAGATTGCAGAGAAACAGTCCCACAATAGGGAAATTAGGTAGTCTGCCTAGCTTGTCCTGACTAAAACGTCACAATCTGCAAGTGTGTTTGCTAGACACTTCATACAACAAGAGCGGACTTAAACTATAGCCCCCACCTATCTCTTTTGTAAATAGTAAAGATTCTAATGATACATGAAAAGATAATGGAGCAAATAATAGGAATGGAGTCAAGGAACAAGAAGAACAATGAAAAGTGGTGGAATCTTATGTCCCACCTATCCTGTTTCCTGGTAAACTAAAAAAGGAGAAGGAGAAGGAACAATTTAGGAAATTCTTTGAAAACCTTCAACAACTAAGCATAAACATTCCATTTGTAGAGGCATTAGAGCAAATGCCCAAGTATGCAAAGTTTATGAAGGATCTCCTTATAAACAAGGCAAAATTTGAAGAAACCTCTAAAGTCACCTTGAATGAGAGATGCTCGGCCGTACTTCTAAACAAGATTCCTATAAAAGAAAAAGATCCAGGAAGTTTCACTATCCCATGTGCTAATGGAAAAGTAGGAATTACAAGCCTGGGATGACCTTGGGGAGTGACTAACATTGCCTACTGCTTACTCTCCAATGTTTGTTATGCGTTAAGTTTGATGGCCCCCCCCCCCCCCCCCCCCCCCCGTATTGTGCTCTATAAATATGCCAACCGCATGTGCATTGAGCGTAGCAAATTTGTTCGGAATAAATCTTTCACAAGAGGTTATAGATACTGCCAGGGGTGTATAATAATAGTATCTGAATAGAGGTAGATATGCTCGGTCAAAGTCTTGTAGTACTGCTGGTGTTAGTAATTAATATGCTAGGAGAAAAGAGTTAATACTGCTGCTTGGTCAACAGTTCTAGTCGATGGTCGTAGTTGGCATCATTGTATGGATGTATGAATTAAGTTAGCTCGGTTCTCCCGGTGCGCCTTTTGTTCCGCTGCACCACGTCGTGGCAAGAGCGTTGTTGCTTTTGTCCGAACTGTCCCGTCGATGATACTCTGGTGGGTACGTGGATTTATTGACTTGGAGTATCTACGAGTAATTGGATAATATAGCATTGGGGCTATGGAGGAGTCGGGGTACTAATACGGGGGAGGATACAAGTGAGAGCGCGTAGCAGGGAATAATTATTTGATGGATCATCCAATAGACGCTGGGAGATAGATACTGGGAGATGGATGGAATGAATTATATTTAATTTTGCGTTGGATAAGCATATCCATAAAGCGATATCGTCTACTCAGATGAGTATAGCTTGATAATTCATTTTGCCATTGGAGCATAGACTTGGTTGCAGATTTAATTATTCTAGCGCAATTCTATCGTTTCTATTGTAAACTGCTGTTTTCCGCATGTAAATAAGTATTGGGTTCTTATGTTATTTTAGGTTTGTTATCTTTGTAATAGCAGATTACTACTCCGTTCTTGTGTCTGTGTGTACTATTATATTAATATTAAAGGAGATATTTGAGCATCTAGGTTCTTTTCTTAGACGATATATATATACTTTAGACGGATATAAAAATCTTTTAGGGAGAGCTAAAAAGATGTGATTAGCTTCAAGGCTTGTTAACCCCCCAATAAGAAAGTACTATCAAAGAGGATCCTCTCATCTATTATTATTTAATAATACTTGAACAAGCAGTTTGTTTTACTATTCATTTGTTCATGGTTCGTTTTGGTTGCATTACTGTGTTTTCCATTGATTAATTATTTAATCTTACCTCCCTAGAGTTTGCGTGATCAACGTTGTGTTTAGATTCAGCATACACTTTGGTATACTCAAAACAGAGGTTTAATCTACTATGTGCTATTGTTGATTCATCCAAGTGGTAACAAAATCACTTTACATCCGTAATATGAAGTCGAGTCAAGGGCGCTGGTGATATATCTAACAAGTGGTTTATCCTAGAGCCTGTTGCTTTTGAGAGTAACTTTTGCATTCTAAGGAGTAATGGATGTAGGAAAAATTCTCATAACAATGCTCTTGGACAAAAAAGCTTTCATGGTGCTTCATGCACTGAAGGAGGAGTCATTGAGATTTTGTTTTTGTGGGAGTATAAGGAATCAAACTTAAGTAGTATCTTTCAGGCATTCAAGATTCTGTACTTTGGCGAGTCTTCTTAGAGAATGGACTAAAAGTGTCTTTGTTGGGGAACCTTATTCATGTTACAAACAATTAGAGAAATTTGGTCACTCCAAGGATTTGAAGTGATGTGCCTTTACTGTGAAGAAACAGATGGCTAAACAGGCATGGATGTAAAAGGCCATAAGTCTACTGCTCAGTGGCACTGCCTATGAACATCAACTTACCTTCAATCAGTATGTTGATGCTTCAATCAATGTGTTGGCTGCTATTAAAAGCTCGACGTTTGGAATGGGAATGAAGGAAACATACGGACGATCAAGAAGCGCCTTGCTGAAGCAAACGGTCTGAAAATCCTTTAATGCTTCAGCTGCCAGAATCACTTGATTCTACTCCTCCTTTGAAAGGCTTCAAAAGGCTTGTTAGTAGATTGGCCATTATAGGTGTAGGAGTTCTCCAGAGGATCTAAAGTGTTAAAGTTTTGAGAGGTCTTACCTTGAATGGGATACAATGTGGTATTAGTAGTATGGAGAGGACAGAAGTGCCGACTTTGATACTTATGGGTTTGGTATGATTTGAACAACGCAAATTTTAAAATTGTTGACAGCAAGGTAAAGAAATCTGTTGGCAAACACACTGATGATATAGAACTTGGCATTCTAAACATTCAGGTGCCAAGCAGTACTTAATACTGCAAAAATCCTGACGTTTAGTATTTGTAACACCAAAGTTAATACTGCAGTACTAAAAATAATATGCTAGTTTTAGTGATGCGCCAAGTTATATGCCTTCTTGTCCATCAACTAAGAAGGGTTAACTGTTCATTGAGAGTTTGCGCACATCTTCCTGCTGTATGATTTGGAGAAATGGATCCTAAGTGGAATATGGCATCTACTAAGCAATAGAGGGCAAGAGAAAAGTACTTATCAAAGAACTAGCATGGAAGCATCATCTCATGATGGATAGCAGTAGACTGGATATGATTAAATCAAGGTAGAATGTTTCAACTGCCATAAAACTAGGAACATTTGTCTAGAGGCCATGCAGAGCACCAAGGAGTAGTAAGACACAGAAATTAGAATGTCAAGGTAGCTTATCAAAAAGGCAGTAAGATTAAGATGCTTCTGAAAAGGCAATGTGTGCTATAGACGGGTGTCTGGATTTGATTTGGTAGTTAAAATGGCAGAGGCAGCAATTTAGGCATAACATGGCTCCCATGGCATTCTCACGATTCTTGGGTAACAAATTAGATAAACTTGTTCTAACTTCTTGTTTGGATAAAACTTTGAAGCTGTAAGAGACAGTTGATGATTTACGTGTTTAAATTTAGGATGATACTGGTTTTTTAAAGCTTCTTCTATCATACAAAAGAGGTTTAATTAATTTTGAAGACAATTCTAAATATAAAGAATGTGAAGTCCTTTTTTCTGAGGAAATTGCTTTTCTAAAAAAGATGTGTATCGGTCAAAAGAAGTATTCTAATGGGCTTACTTAGGGACTGAACTTGAATAAGGTTAAGGAAAGAAACGGAGGGTCGGTTTGAGTTTAAAATTGCACAAGTTTGAAGAAGCATACTCGCATCAAAAGACTCTAGATCAGTTGTTGTAGCAAGTCAGATAACATGACAAGGAGCAAAAAGGGTTTTGGTTATCATGTTGTCCCTCACCTCATCCCTTGATTCTTCAATAGACCAACACTTTCGACTTATCTATTCAGGGTCTAGAACGGAATGTATCAAAACAACCCTGATTGTAAATGAGTATGGTCCTAGGGATTCAAGTGTAAGCCTACACGGTTTGTGATAAGAGAGTCAGATAATTCCTCAAGGAGATATACTGTATGACTCTTTAAAAACCTACAATAAAATACTTGAATTCTAGCTCTGTTAACGTTGTTTCCACTTATGGTTAAGACAAAGATTGAAAGAAAATTTTTTTCTTCTGCTAATCATGTTAGGGAAGAAGAAACTTAGATAGGCTAGAGAACTAATGATGCTCCACTATTATTGAAGATTGTGGTTTTGGTGTCAGATGATGGAGGATGATGTTTGAGCCATCACCTAAGGTTGAAAAGAAAATTTATACTATGCTACTAAGAAAGAGTCTGATGTGTTAAAGACCAAAAAAACCATGTTAGGAGGTCAGTTGAGGTATGAGAAATGTTACAGGTCACCAGAAGATCCTAGGAGGAAACCAAAGGATTTGGATATGCGGTCAAAGAAATCCATATCAATTAGGTTGTAACTTTGTGTTTTATAAACAAGGCATGTTTTATTATGGAGTTTTTGATCACATTCAATACTTTGTTCTAATGACAACAAACCGTCATGGCTCCAAGAGCAATCTTAAGAAGACTAGCCTAAAAATAGTTGTTACTATGCAGAAGGCATGTTAATACTGTTAGGTTTGTTTAACACTGGCAGACCTTTTAGTACTGGCTAGTCTTTTAGTGACTGATTAGGCCTTCTTTACTGCTCACACCAAAATCAACAGATCATGTGTAGACCAAGTGCATTTATTTTCAAAATCAAGCACACAATCAGAACCAGTTCATAATGCCCTGTTACATGGAAACAAAAATTAACAAAAAAGTCTTCCTATGCTAAATGTTACTACTAGTAGAAAAAATCATTTATACTGTTAGGGAATAAAGGGGTATAATGCTGTTAATGCCCTCAAGCATGTTAGGTTTGGAAAACCCCCTCAAACCCAATGGTGCATCCCAACGTGGTTTTCAACAAATATAATTACATTGATGCAGATCCAAGTCAGTAATGGCTTGGGTCCCTAAAGAAAACTAACTTCATAAGTTTTATGTGCAGAGCAATTCACAGCTAAATAATAAAGGCTTTGTTGATAGTGGATGCTCAAGGCACATGATTTCAAAGACTTTGATGGAGGTTATGTTACTTTTGGAGGAGGAGCCTATGGAAGCAGAATTTACTGTCAGGTACTATTAATAGGTAATCTTGACTTTTGATGTGTATACTTTGTCAAAGAGTTAAAGTTCAACCTTTTTGTGTCTCACAGAATGTGTGACAAAAGGAATAATTTCTTTTTACTGACTTCTGAATGTCTTGTCGATATACTCTAAATTTTAAGTTGCCTCATGCAAATCAGATAATCTTAAAATTCTAGACAGGATAAACCTGCTACAGTTTTCATATGGAAAAAATATAGTTCTAAAGATAGTTTAAATGTCTAGTGCAAAAGCTACATTGCTGAAGAATCAGAATGCTCTGGGCATAGGAAGAAGGATTTTTGGTCATATAAATTTTAAGAATATAAATTAAACTTGTAAAAGAAAATCTTGTTAAGAGTATTTGCCTTAAAAAGATTTGAGAGATGACAAACTTTGTGTTGCATGTCTTTAAAGGCAAGCAACACAGAGCCTCTTGTAAGACCTCAAGGCCTTTATTCCCATTACGCTAAGCCATGTTTATGCTAACATGCATCTATTTGGTCAACTTTCTGTTAGTAGTGTTAATGCATATTAAAAGGTATCTGCTTGTAGTTCACTGATGTTATAGTATATTTTCATGGGTTTTCTTTTTAAACAACCTAAGGATGTAAACAGTGAGATCCTTAAAAAACTTTACTCAAAGGAGGTAGAAAACCTAGGGATAAGAAAGTTAATGTCAAAATAATCAGAGTGATAATGGGACAGAGTTTTAAAACACGCGCAGATGGTTGATTCTCGTAGGCGGAAGAGTAAGTCTTAAAAGAGATATGTGTAGCAGGGCTCTCGCAAAATGTTGTAGCTGAAAGGAAGGGAATAGGACACTCATTGAGGCTGTGCTAGATCAATGATAGCTGACTTATAAGTTACCTACCCCACATTTTTGGCAGAAGCAGTTTGTATACTTCTTGCTATGTACCCCCCATGTTTAAAAAAAAAAAACAAAGTAGGGCTTAATAGTCAAGCCTGATATAACAAGACTCCCTTCATGAACTCACCCGCTATGAGGTTTTAAACCAGCTATAGGCTTCATGAAACCTTTGGGATAGTCATGTTACTATTCTCAATACCTTAGATAATTGGGGCAAGTTTGATGAAAAAGCGTGATGAAGGTTTCTCTATTGGATATTCTTAAGTAGCAAAGCGTTTCCTAGGGTATACAACATAAGAACTAGAAAAGTTCAGAGGTAAACTGCGTGGAACCATTCTTTCCTCCACATAACACCAAACCTTTTTTCTTTCATATTGGGTTTTAGAGTAATAGAAGCCTATGATTGACGGAAAATGGTCTCAAGTGGTGTTTGATCTTGAATCTCTAACTCCAAATTCAATGAATTATGTACAAGTGTTGCAGAAAATCTTCTATGATTTTACAAGGTATAAAGGAGTTTCTGAGTTCTAGCCCTCTTCCTCACAAGATCACGACTTGGATTGTAATGCCACATTTAGAAGGATGCTTATATTTTAGATGATGCTTCACAAAACTTGTTGCTGATGCTCAAATAGACAGACTACAGCTGGTTACATGATAAGAATGCTGCTACAGAAGAGGTCTCATGATGTTAGGCAATCTAATGAAAATCGTCTGATTGATCAACTGAAGTTATACTGCCAGACCAGATATTAATATGGGTAGTAGAGAAGTTAGTCCTGATCTCCCGTAAGTTTAATACTGCCTACTCCTGAAGACCTTGGCTCGGACCTCGTCGATGTGCATCTGAAGACTCACATATGGAGGACCAAGAAATTGAATTGGGGAACATTCCTCAATCTTATGAAGTCCCTACAACTCCTCACACAAGAATTCACAAAGATCACCCAATTGAGCATGTGATTGGTGATGTGCAGTCATCTGTTCAGACAAGAAGGATGAAAACTTCTTACTCTGAAAAAGGATTTCTTAGTGCTATCTATGAAGGGAAGTCTCATCAGGATCTTCATACATGTCTTTTTGTTTGTTTCCTCTCTCAGGAAGAACCAAAAAGAATTTCTCAAGCTCTTAGAGATCCAGCATGGGTAGAAGCAATGCAGGAGGAACTTCTTCAGTTCAAACTGCAAAAGGTCTGGATTCTTGTAGATTTACCTAAAGGTCATAGAGCAATTGGTACAAAGTGGGTATACAGAAACAAGAAAGATGAAAGGGGGATTGTCATCAGAAACAAAGCAAGACTTGTTGCTCAAGGACATACACAAGAAGAAGGCATAGACTATGATGAAGTCTTTGCACCTGTGGCTAGAATAGAGGCAATAAGAATATTCCTGGCTTATGCTTCTTATATGGGTTTTATGGTCTACCAAATGGATGTCAAAAGTGCCTTCCTGTATGGTCAGATTGAAGAGGAGGTATATGTATGTCAACCTCCAGGTTTTGAAGATCCTGACCATCCTAATAAAGTTTACAAGGTAGTGAAAGCACTATATGGACTCCATCAAGCACCAAGAGCTTGGTATGACACTTTGGCCACTTATCTTTTGAGCAATGGATTTCAAAGAGGACAGATTGACCAAACCTTGTTCATCAAAAGACATAAGGGACATATCTTGCTTGTTCAAATCTATGTAGATGACATTATCTTTGGATCTACAAAGAAGGAATTATGTGATGAGTTTGAGAAGCTTATGAAGGATAAGTTTCAAATGAGTTCTATGGGAGAACTCACCTTCTTTTTGGGATTACAGGTCCAACAGAAAAAGAATGGCATTTTTATCAGTCAAGATAAATATGTCCATGAGATTTTGAAAAAGTTCAACTACTCAGATGTGAAGTCTGCCTCTACTCCCACAGATTTGGAAAAGCCTTTGGTTCAAGATGGAGATGCAGCTGATGTTGATGAACATCTTTATAGATCCATGATAGGATCTTTGATGTACCTTACAGCATCCAGGCCAGATATCATGTTTGTAGTATGTGCATGTGCAAGGTTTCAAGTTTCTCCAAAGTCTTCCCATCTCTTAGCTGTTAAGAGAATTTTTAGATACCTTAAAGGCAAACCATCTCTAGGTCTTTGGTATTCTAAGGATTCTCCATTAGAATTAGTTGCTTACACTGATAGTGACTATGCTGGAGCTACACAAGATAGGAAGTCAACAACTGGAGGTTGTTAGTTTTTGGGTAATAGACTGATCTCTTGGCAATGCAAGAAACAAACTGTAGTTGCCACTTCTACAACTGAAGCTGAATATGTGGCTGCTGCAAGTTGCTGTGGACAGGTTCTCTGGATCCAAAACCAACTGCTAGATTATGGGTACAATTTCATGGATACTGTTATTTACATTGATAATACTAGTACTATCTGCATAATAGAAAATCCTGTTCAACATTCTAAAACAAAACATATAGAGATTAGGCATCATTTTATAAGAGATTGCAATGCTAAAAAGTTGATTCAAATGGCTAAAATTGACACTCAACATAATGTAGCAGATCTTCTTACAAAAGGTTTTGATGCTGGTAGATTTCAGTACTTGGTCTCAAGTATTGGAATGCTCAATCCCTAATGCCCAAATCTCTTGTTTGTTTTTGTAAAGTTTGTTCAAAGTTAGTACTGTTAAGTCTGTGTAACTTAATACTGCTAGTTAAAATTAGTACTGCTAGTTATATTTAAAACTGCTAGTTATATTTAAAACTGTTTGTCAAAACTGTTACTTATAGTTAGTACTGCTAGTTATTTATGTGTCTCATTGTTAATCCTGTTAGTATCATTTAATACTGCTAGACAAGAAAAATGGTTAGATTTTGTTTTTCTTGGTTCTGAGCTAACTCTTTCAGGATAAGCAATGAAGTGTGAAATTGGTTACTCAATGGTTCATTATTTGAGGGGAGGAATGTTGTTTGTTCTTCAAGTGTTGGTTTTCACACCACACCACAAATGGTCATCAGTTCACCATGTCTCATAGACAACAAAGAATTGACTAGTCCAGAGCAAACGGCTCCTGGTAAAGACTTCTCAAATCCGTTGATAGTTGATAGTTTACTCAAAACTATATGGTCATCAATGCACCATGTTTTTACAATGAAGCATTGGCTAGTCCAAAGCAAACGGCTCTTGGTAAAGACTAATCAAATCCGTTAATGGCTGGTAGTTTGCCAAAAACTATACTTTGTGTGCATTGTGAGCCAAAAAGAATAGAGAGAATTGGTGAGCTTAAAAACAGAAAGAGAGTTGTGTGAAAAACAGACAGAGTGAAAAGTGAGCCAAAAGAATTGAGAGATTAAATGTGAGCTTAAAAACAGAAAGAGAGATTGTGTGAAGTTATTTTTGAGTAATACAAACTTTGGAGTTTGTACTGCTTTTGGGTGGAGAAGTTAATACTGCTAGGCTTATTTTAGTACTGCTAGACCAATTTTAGTACTGCTGGATGACCGTTAGTACTGTTTGGGTCTAACAGATTTTTCATTAATTAATAGAGCCGTTGAGATATTTCCGCCAAATTCCTATGATATAGGGGTTTGACCAATTGGACTTTCGTGATCTTTATATATATATGTTAACTTTCATCACGATAAACTCAATTTCTTTAAATCGGTCAAACCATATCTCTACGTTTCTCTATTTAAATTGCAATTAACTTTCTCCAGCTTTCATATATTCATCCACGATCATATCCCACTCGATTACTCACACTTTCAGTTATGGCAAACTTGGAATTTTGTGACAAGCACAACATGGTCGCGTTCTTAGAAAAATCTACAGGAAGTGCAGGGTTTCATCAAATCATCGATTTCCTAAATCGAAGTCACATTTGCTATGCACTGACAAAGAAGCCAGATGTTTGTGTCTCCTTTATCAAACAATTTTGGAGGTCTGCTGAAGTTTCTACTGCTGAAAATAGAGAAGTCAAGATGATTACTCAGCTAACCATTGATGGTTCACATCAATGAACTATAACTGAGGGAATCTTTAAGACGACATCTTACAGTTGGATGATCAAGATGGGTATTCTTCACTCCCAACTACGGATAATCTTTGAGCAAATTGGTGCATATGGTATCACAACAGACTCAGATATTTTAACTTTTCAAAAGGGTGCTTTCTCACCTCAAATGGAGGTTTTCTTCAATGCCACACTCTATTCTTCAGGTGCCTTAGCCCAAAGAAGACTGTCTTGGGAGCAGTTAGTAGTATAAATTTAGCACCTGCTGTTATCTGTTTAGCTACCAATAGGAAATTTAATTTCTCTAGGATGATTTTTGAGCATATGGTATCCAATATCTCTAGCCCCTATAAGTTTTTTATGTACCCTAGGTTCATTTAAATATGTCTAGATATGCAGATAAACCAGTTTTAACAACACACCAGATCATATCATGTACCCTCTCTTAGCATGAAAGTGTTTAACAATATGAAGAGGCCTACAAAGGCATTTTCAAGACAAGAAGTTGCTCTTTTCCCTACTATGATAGATGTTACTGAACCTTCCACTTCACCTTCAAGAATCACCTCTTCACCTTCACCCTCACCTGAACCTTCACCTTCCCACTTACCTGAACATTCACGTACACCTTCACCTACACCTGAACATATCATTGCTGCACCATCACAACCATCACCAACACACCCATCACCAATACAACCATCACCTAGAGCAGAACACCATCTTCCTACACCCAATGAATCACTTATCCATGCTGTTCACTTACATGGAAGTGATGAGGGTAGATTGAAACTCATGAATCTTAGTCAGATTGATTGTACCAAACTGATTTTGAAATGATTGGAGTTTTGGAGGATGACTTGAAGAAAACAAAGCAAACCTACAGTTCTGCATTTACTAAGCTCATACAGAGGTCCCAGAAGCTAGAGCTCAATTCAGATTTAGGAAACAAAGGAGAGAGCTACAATTGTTCAGTCAGATGATGAAGACATTGCAGATGATTCTTCCAAACAGGGGAGGATATTGTCTGATGCAGAAGTTCAAGAGAAGGCAAGTAATGAAACTGAACTTGTGATTCAATATGTGACTCCTACAGAAGTGATTTAAGATCAACAAAGCAGTGAAAAAGGAAGTGCTAAAGTTAGTACTGCTGGAGCAAAACAAGGTACTGCTAGTGAAGAAGTTCCAATAGTTAGTACTGCTGAGGTAAATTTTAGTACTGCTAGAGGAACTATTACTTATACAAGAAGGAGTGCAAAGAAAAGGTCAAGACAAGACACGAAAAGCAAAATGATAGGAAGGGTTTTTTTTTTTATTTGAGCCCAAGAAGAAGTCTAAGAAAGAGCTTGAACAAGAAAGATTAAGTTTAGCTGAAGCCATCAGACTTGAAGAGCAAATGAATGAGGAACAAAAGGCACAGATTGCTAGAGATGAAGAAATAGCTAGACAGTGGGATGAAGAGGAAAGACAAAGAGCTATGGCTGAAGTTAAGACATCTAAGAAGATAGATTGGAATGATCCTTCAGTCATAAGGTATCATACTCAAAAGATGAAACCAAAGACAGTTGCCCAAGCAAGGAAAAACATGATCAAATACTTGAAGAATCAAGGGAACTACAAGATTAGTGACTTTAAGGGAATGTCTTTATGGATTAAATAGGCCAATATTTGAAAAGGTTTGGGATTTTAATCAACACATTGAGCCTATGGAGCATGAAACTGAATAGATGAAGTCTTCTGAAAAGATGAAGTCTCCTGAAAAGTATCCTAAAAAGATTGAAGAAGAAGATGTTGATACACAAGAAGAAATGAAAGAAGTTGTTAAAGAACCTGGAGCAAAGAGAAAGAAATCTATTCCTAGAAAAAGCACAAGGAAGAGACAAAAGTTGGAAGAAGATGCTGAGCAGGAAGAACTCAAAGGATTTTTGGATATAATACCAAGAGAAGAAGTTCCTATGGAGGTTGAATCTCTATCTACAAAGTTTCTGATTGTGGATTGGAAGACTTGTGTTTTGACAGAGAATTTTATGTATTATCAAGTTTTCAGAGGAGATGGCAGTTCTAAGAACTACAAAGTATTGAGTGAGATGCTTGAAGATTTTGATAGACAGGATGTAGAGGAACTGTACAGACTAGTCAAGGAAAGATATAGTACTTCAAGACCAGAAGGGTATGATCTGATGCTTTGGGGAGATTTACATACTTTATTTGAGCCTGATGAAGAAGATGAGATATGGAAGAGTCAGCATGAATACAATGTGATAAGCTGGAGTTTATATGATTTTTGTGGTATTCACATTTTACTGATGCAGAATGGTATAGCCATACATATGCTGACAGAGAAGAAATATCCTCTAAGTCAAGAGATGATCTCCAAGATGTTGAAAAAGAAGTTGGAGGTTGATCATGAGAGTTCACAGGCATTTGAACTTCTAAGGTTCATAAGATCTCAAGTTCAGAAGTAGAAGAAATGTTTGAAAGAATCATCAGCAAAGGAAGAAGACTAGAAGATTTAATTCAGAAGAAACTTGATGATTTGAAGGACAATCACAAGTTTAGGGGAGGATTGTTAGGAATAAATCTTCACAAGACTTAATACTGCCAAGGTATAACTAACAGTACTAATGGAGTTAGTACTGCCAGTACATACTTAGTACTGCCAGTGTTAGTTAATACTGCTAGGAGAAAGAGTTAATACTGTTGATGGTCAAAGTTGCTGACTTGGAGATAAGTATGCATGGAGATTATTGTGGGATGCTGGTAACTGATCCTAAAAGATAGGTCGTTATCTTTGTAAAGGACTCCTTGTGTTCTATAAAAGGAGATCCTAGGTTTAGATATAGAATATACTTAGACGAATACTTTTAAATATAGATTGTGATAGCTTCAAGGTTGGAACCTCAGTACTACAAGAGTACTCGTATTATTATTCTAATAATATTGAAGCAGTTTGTTATCACTTCATTGTTCATTGGTTGTTTGTATATTATTGTTCTATTGATAAACATCTCTAGAGTATCAAAGTGTAGATTCCGCATACACTTTGGTATACATACAAAGTCTCAATCTTTGTTATTTTGGATTCTTCCAAGGTGACAAACTCTTTACTACATAAATAATCGATCAAGGCGTGGGATCAACAATTGTTTTTGGCTAGTAGCTTAAAAAATGCTTATAAAAAAGGATGTTACACTCCAGCAAGAATCGAACCGGCGACCTCCCTTACGGAAGTCAAGCGGTTTACCATCTTGCCAGAGTAACCTATTCGTTAATGTTATGGATTCCTGTTTAATATAGAAGTTTAAGCTTCATTTTTTTTTGCTAGTAGCTTAAAGAGTGCTTATAGAAACTGCTTATTAAACCGTGGCTTTTTCTCCATCTGCTTATGCAATGTGCAAGCTGCAATAACACACAAACCAGACAATAACATCACAAACCAAACAGGCCAATACATCAAATTTCATAAGGTTTTAAAAAGTACATGATTTTCACCATTACATAAGTCACCATAAAGTTTGATTGCTAAACAAAACACAAACAAAAGCTAACATCTAAAACATGTTATAACATGATCAGCTTCCACATGACACTTTTCTTTTCCCCTTTGCCTTATCTGCATAAGTTTTTGACTTCCTGGCTCCCATTTTCTTTTCAATTTCATCCCATGTAGTAACATTTGGTAGTCCCAGCACATATCATGTGACTTGTACATGGATATACACAATTGGTTTGTTTTTCTTGCAAACTGGTACATATTTACCTTTAGACATTGTAGAGTTAGAGTCAACAATGCAATCCTTTTCTGTGTTTCTCTTGTCTGTGGTTTCCATGTCTGTGCTTTCATTGTCTGTGCTTGGAAAGTAGTTCCATGATAGATATTTGATAAGTGTAGAATACACATATCCATTTATACTTAAAGTAACCCAATTAAACCCAAAACAAACCAAAAATGGCAAAAATATGCTTGTATTTGTGTTTTGTGTGTGCAGGTACGGATAAATCAAAAATCACAAGAAAACAGTCAAAAGCGAACAAGCACGGACACGAGAATCTGAAGAGTACAAAAAGAAGCCATAGAATCAAAGCCAATGCCAGAAAAGTTAAGCCTCAGTCAAATCCAGTCAAATCCAGTCAATCATTGGTCAATAAAAGTCAACAAAGCCTAGCCCGTGTCCTTTTATAACAACCACAAGGGCTAATCTTGCATTTTTCGAAAGTTATTTATAACTAGAAAATAAGAAAAGGAAGACAAGGACCAATTGTGTAATATCTCAAACTTATAACAGTTTTAACTGTCACAATTTGGGCGCCAACCCTTTTTACTATTCACCCGTCTCCCCCGTTTCACCAAGCAGGTAAATCAAAGGGGTTTTCCAAATTAGAGGGTGCTTAGGTCAATTCATGAGCTCACTAACACAAATGAAGGGACAAATCAGTCTTTATCAAGGGACTACTTAGCCTCTCCCAATCAAAGGCCACGTCAACAATGGTGAAAGCACAATGGAATGTGGGTTTTTGTGCTAAAACACTCACAAAAGAAGCACAATGCCATTCAAAAAAGAATGACATGCTGGCAATCTTCAAGTGTCCACAAATCAATCCAACGGCCACAATAGAAGCTCAAATGATTGAAGAAATGATTGGTTGAGATTGAAAGATTGGAGAGCAGGGCAAGAGATCCTAGAAGCTTCTTTCAGCACCTATAAATAGGCCTCACTTCTCACACACACACCATCGAGTTTTTTAGTAATTTTTAGTTTAGCTTAAATTCGTATTTTTCTTAAATGTAATTTTTCTTTTTAAAGTAATGTAATCAGTTCCTTTAATTAATGAAATTCAGTTTTTAGTATTTTAAATCTCATTTTTAAACTCTCATTTAAAGTCATAAGCTCTCTTTATGAGCTAAGTTGTCTCAATAAGCTAATAAGCTCATATTAAGCTCTTTCAGTCTATAAGCTGAAATAGAGCTTGTTGAATTCAGTATTAATCTTATCTAAACCTTAAATCAGTTTAATCTTACATGGATCTTATTGGATTAGAGCTTTTGGAAGGGGATCTTAACTTGGAAGAGATCCCAAGGACTTATACCCTAGCTTATTAATAAGCTAGGGAGCTTGTAGCTGCCTTAATTGGTACCTTTTGTTTAGCTAAAGGTTTAAGTAAGTTTCTCTCTTCATTACTCTCTAATTTCAGTTTTAAAGTGCTTAGTTATAGCTTAAATGTTTATTACTACTTATTTGCTTATTAGTGCTTATTTGAGTTTTATCTAGCTAAATCATCTTAGTTGTTTATTTGTTTTTAATTTTCTTAGTTTAAATCATAGATTTTCATATTATTGTCTTAAAAACCTCTAAAAAACCAAAAATATAGTAAAGTAGCTTAAGTCTTAGATTATTGCTTATTTAGGTGTTAAATCATGCTTATTAAAGTAATTTTAATCTGTTAATTGTCTGGTATTAAGCACTTGTTTACTAGATTTCAAAGTAGCTTAATCATAAATGTCTTAGTCTTAAAGTGGTGTTTGGTTTAAGCTATTTTGACCTCCCAAAGTCAAAGTGATTTTATGAGAATTGTATAAATTCAGCTTATATTTCATTTAAATCATTAGGCCAAAAAGTTTTTTAAATAATTAGATTGTGAAATTGAAAAAAAGTTATGGTTTTAATATGTTGATTCTAAGCACCAGGGGAACTTTTCTTTTAATTTTCACCTGGGCAATTGTATGAACTGAAAGTCCGCTCTAATGCATAGAACTTTAGCTTGAACTTGTTTAAACACTCTAAATCTCAATGATGTGTCTTAGTGCAGGATTTCCCTTAGGAAACCTGCACTCTTGGTTTACATTTGTGCAAAGGGCACCAGTACTAACAAAAAGTTAGTACTGCTGATACTTTACACTACCAGTACTAACTAAAAAGTTAGTACTATACCCGATAGCTGTCGACAAGTTAGTTACCTGCTACCCTTGCTAAATTATTAGTTAAGTAAGACTAGGAATTTTAGGATCCTAGATTCAAGTAGGGTAAGATTAGCTATAGCTTAATATAGAATAAGTTTTAGATTTTCCATTTTCTAGCTTATTTACATAGTCTTTATTTTTTTGCTGTCAAAAAGTAAAAAAGCCAAAAACCCAGTACTTCGAATTTCAGGTTCTTAATTTGTTAATTTAGCTTATGAGTTTAGATTTTATAGCTTATATAGATAGATTATAAGTAGTTTAATAAGTCCTTAAAGATTTAGAGTCTAGTTTAGCTTTTTAAAGTCTTCAGCTTATTTGGATTGTGTGCTACTTTGCTTAATTCCTGAGTTTGCTTAAATCATGCTTAGTTTCAGTAGCTAAAAAGCATTTTTAGGTTAGATTTCTTTGCATTTTTAGAGTAAGCACATCATAAGCTCATTAGAACTTCTTTCCTTTTACATTTTGAACCAGTGTTGAGTTTTTTATAGCTTATTTTCTAAAACTAAGGGTTAAACCCCACTTTCTGAGGTCAGTTTAGAAATAAGCTCTTATTGAGCTTATTTGTTATTTTCAGCCCAAGTAGCTTTCATTAATTTAGTTCCTACTAGCTTCCTTTACAACTTTGCTCTTTTAAGTTTTTAGTGATAAGCACTTTTAGAATTTGAGCTTATAACTGGACTTAGTTTGTTGTCGGGATAGAACCTTAGGGACCATTCTTGTAATTTTTCTGTTTTAGTTGTTTTTCAGTTAATCCTTGCCCGTTAAATGTTTTAGCCCCGTTAGTCCTTAAGTCTTTTACACAGTTTGTCCCTAAGTTAGTTATTAATTAGTTTTATTTAGTTTTAATTAATAATTAGGGTTATGTTTAATAGCATATTAATTAATAACTTTTATAAAATAGATAAAAATTAGGAGGCTTTATTTAGAAAAATTCTGCACATTGCTTTAATTAGTGTAATTTTATAAAATTTCTAGGGACTTTATTTTTAAAGAAGTTTTATTATTTTTTTTAAAATGTGTTTTAAATTGTTTTTTTTTAGTCATTAGCTTTCCAAAAAAATCAATACTTTGCTTAATTCAAATCAGAATCCGAACTAAAACGTGGTTTCAATTTCACTAGTCGTTGGGGAAACGACCCGGGTGATCATATTTACCCGGTTTAATATACGTAATATATATTATATCATATATATTTTTGAGAGTGAATTTTATCAAGGGTGACTTGGTAATTTTCTTAATTACTCTTTAAAAAGTATTATATTTAATATATTTTAGGTATAATAAACTGCAAATCAGTTTTTGGCGCCGCTGCCGGGGACTAGTGTATAAGATTCCTCCGTTTTGTGTTTGTTGATTTGGTTTGAAGATCCTTTCGTCCTCGAAAGTTTCATTTTTGTTTTAAAATTCAAAAATCCAAAAAAAAAAATCATAAAATATAAAAAGTAAAAAATATTTTTTTTAGTATAAGTAAAAGATTAAAAAAAAATCAAATATATAAAAAAATTTCCGAAAAGAAAAGAAATAAAATAAACAAAGTTGGTAATCGAACACCAACAAATAATATCTTCTATTGAGATATTATCATTTCAATTTCCGGTGAACTTGCAATTGTTCCCAAATCGCAATCAAAGATTTAACACTTGCCAATTGTGTCTCTACCAAGTACGGCTCACCTTGAAAAGCAATTTTCAAGAGCTAGGAAAAAAAAATATACATAAGTAGTTGATTATTTGGTTTAAGTCTCTTTCGTGTAACCGTTAAAATTCATTGAAAAAAAAAATTTAGTATTAAGTTTTGCTTTTGTGATTTTTAGTTTTTACTTTTTATGCCACGAGTCGTACAGCAATCCCTCGAAGAACGTCGACACAACAACAAAATCTCCGGTAGATTTAACCAATTGTTGAACAAAACGTTGTTCCAATGGCCGACAATCGAACAATGGCCCAAATGTTACAAGCACCCATCGAGGGGTATGAAGATGCTATAGTTATTCCACCGATCAATGCTAACAATTTCGAGCTTAAGCAACCGTTAATCAATCTTGTGCAAAGTAATAAGTTTACGGGTAGACAAGACCCTCACAATCACCTTCGATTTTTTAACAAGGTCACTTCAACGTTCTAGGACACCAGAAAGTTCCGAACACTTCGGTGAAAGCTTTTGCTTTTCCCCCTTTTTCCTCGTAGACGTGAAGCCCGAGATTGGTTAGACAAGGAACCTCCTAGATCAATTCTCACATGGGACGACCTTGTTTCAAAATTTATAAACCAATTTTCCCACCATCGAAAACAACTTATCTTAGAAACAAAATCACCAATTTTTTCCAAGAACCCAACGAAACCTTAACGAACATAGGAAACGTTTAAAAGGAACACTCTCGTTTTTCAATGTCCTCGCCATGGCATCTCGGAACTCCACCAACTCGAATACTTTTTATACAATTCTTTGAATTACAAGACGATCAAAGATGCCTTAGACTCCCGCCGCAGGTGTGTAATTTTCTTAGACAAAATGCCTCAAGAAGGTTTAGCGATTATTGAAAGCAAGTCAAAAGTTCGTTACTTCCAGCAGGCGTTACTAAATGATTCAAGAGTGAGTACGGATGCTCCTCTTTCTAATTCTTCATCTTCTAATAATTCTTTCGATATGCAACAAATACCGCTTCTCTCGGGATAAGATGACTATCATGATGAACAAGATGTGAATTGAAATGAAAGCTTTAGTTTTTACTGCAACTCCTGCAGCCAGACAAAAGCATTAGAGGAAGTATGTTCGCTTGTGGATCAGAATCCACAATTTTACCCATTGTCCGTTAACTCGAGGTGGAAACAATTTTCCCGTTTTTCATGACAATATCCAACAATTTCAACAAACCGCAGCCGTTGGCAATTTTCTTCAAAGAAACCAACCTTCCAATTTGGCAAGTCAAATGAAACCACCGGGTTTCAATCAACCAAATGTCCAAACCAACCAAAACCGTTATCAAGGAACCAATTCTAACTTCAACCAAAACCGTGGAACAAACTTTAATCAAAACCGTCAAAACAACCAAAATCAATTTATCAAGCTCCACCATACCAAACACCAACCAATCAACCGCCAATCAATCAAGTTTTACCGTACCAACCTCCAACAAATAGTGTTTTGAAAACAGATTTTGAAAGCTACGTTAAAGCAAACGATGCGATATTAAAGAATGTGCAAAATCAAAATCAAGGATTGCAAATCAAAATGGCCAAAAATAATGTTTACAATTTGTTAACAAGCCTTTGCACTAAGTTTGATGATTTAGGCAATACCAATCAACCTTCAAGTTCAAGTTCTTTACCAAGCAATACCATTCTAAACCCAAGAAATGAAGCCAAGGCAATTACAACTCGTAGTGGTGTTTCATACGATGGACCTCCGATTCCACCGCCTGTGGTGGAAAAGGAAAGTGAGGTAACAAAAGATACGGGGCTACCAAGCACCGAAGACATCCAACCTCAATTGGTCCAAGAACAAACCAAAGACAAAGAACCAATCGAAGAACCTTCTTTCGTTGCTAACAAAGCCAAACCTAATTTACCTTACCCCTCAAGACTTAACAAAGAAAAATTCGTAAAAGGAATTATACCTAGCTTCAAGTTTATGGAATCTTCCGTAATCTACACTTTGGCTAAGTTTCGCGGATGCCTCATTCATGATGCCAAAGTTTGCTCCGATGTTTCAAAAAAAGATGTAAATAATCAAAGACAAGTTAATTGAGTAAACCAAAACACCGTTTGAATGAAAATTAGTAGTGTTTTTTCCTTAAAAAAGCTTCCAGAGAAAAGCTAGTGACCCCGGGGTCGAATATTCTCATTCCATGTGATTTTTCAGAGTTTCGTAGTTTATTTAGCCCTGGTCCGATTTAGGTGCTAGTAATAATCACATGCCTTATTCCATTTGGAAAAAGCTTCAACTCTTCAGGCCTACTGAAAACAAAAATTGTAATAGAATTAGCCCGACCGTTATAATATTCCAAACCAACCGTGTAGCAGAAAATATTTTTGTTAAAAGTAGGACCAAGTTTTACTTTCCCGCGCGACTTTGTGATGTGCTTGATTTATAGCCGATCCACGAGAACCGTAGAATACTCGGGCGACCCTTTTCTTAGGCGACGGCTCATGCTTAATCGATGATTACGAAGAGATATACTCTTAGGAAAGATGATCAATCGTTATCACTCCTTAAATGTGGTGATGCACCTTCCATTTCATACAACAATCTCGAATCGTTGAAGAAGGTTGATCTCATCGATGTCACATGTGAAGAGTACTCACAAGAAGTACTTGGATTTTCCGATTCCGTTGCTTACAAAAAACACAAAAACCTCCTCCTTACATCGGATCCGATTGTTTCCACTTCATCTCCAACGCTTACTCCTTTTGATGAAAGTGATTTTCTACTCTTTGAAGAAGCCGATGCTTTTATAGCAATCGATGATGAACCAGTTTCACCAGTTTTGAATGCTACGTACTTTGATCCCGAGGGTGACATTCTCATTCTTGATGCACTTCTCAATAGTGATCCATTACCTTCACCAGATCAAGGAGCTTACTCACCCGGAATTCAAAAAGATCTTAAAGTTATTGAACCAAAGAAGTCTTCAGTCGAATTTGCTACTTCTTATGAACCAAAAGTTGAAATTCCAGAAGTCGAACTTAAAGAGTTACCTCCGCATCTCGAGTATGCGTTTTTAGAGGAAAATAACAAGCTTCCAGTCATAATTTCAAAAGATTTGAGCCAAGATGAAAAGATCTCACTCATTAACGTTTTAAAAAATCGAAAACAAGCAATTGCTTGGAAACTTTCTGATATCCGAGGCATAGATCCAGCGTTTTGCTCTCATAAAATCCTTTTAGAAGATGATTACGAACCTTCAGTCCAACATCAAAGGAGGGTTAACCCTAAAATCCACGACGTCATCAAGAAAGAAGTAGAAAAACTTCTTGACGCAGGATTGATTTATCCGATCTCGGATAGTCCATGGTAAGTCCAGTCCATTGTTTCCTAAAAAAGGGGGTATAATCGTTGCACGAACGATAGGAAAGATGATTGGTGTCACAAGATTATTCACGGATGGAGAGTTTGCATCGATTATCGTAAGTTTAAAAAACGAAGCAACTTGTAAAGACCATTTTCCGTTACATTCATGGACCAAATGATAGCGTCGGATTACCGGAAACGAATTTTATTATTCTTAGATGGATTTTCAGGATATTTTCAAATCCCAATTGATCCTAAGATCATGAGAAAAACAACTTTCCACTGTCCCATAACGTGAACCTTTCGCATACCTTCGTATGCCATATAACTTCGGTTTGTGCAATGCACCCGGAACCTTCCAAACTTGCAAATGATGGCCATTTTTCACGACATGATATAAAAAACGATGCAAGGTTTTTATGAAATAATATTTTTTAGTTTTAGAGATTCTTTTTCCTCATGTCTTGCCAATTTAAGATAGAATTTAGAAAGGTGAGATAGACACCAAATTCATCACTCAAATTGGGAAAAAGAGCCATTTCATGTTAAAGAGGCATTGTTTTTAGGACATAAGATCTCTAAAAAGGAATTGAAGTCGATAAGGCCAAAGATGAATAATATTCTTTCTAAGCTTCCTACCCACGACAGTTAAAGGAATCCGAAAGTTTTCTCGGGACAATTGCTGGAGATTACTATCGAAGATTTTATCAAAGACTTTACCAAAATCTCTCGACCATGACCCATCTCTTAGAGAAGAACCCGCCTTCATTTTTTCCCGGAAGATTGTCATCTTGCTTTTTCAAACATTGAAAAAGAAGTTGAACCGAGAAGAGCTCCAATTCTAATTTCCGAAATTGGGACCAAACCTTTTTGAAATCATGTACAATCCAAGTATTATGCAATAGGTGTGGTCCTAGGCAAAGGATTAGAGAAGCATTTCATACCATTCATTATCAAGGTAAGACCATGACAGAAGAATAATCAAACAACACAACAACATAGAAACAGATGCTAGCAGTTGTCTTATACTCTTCGAGAAGTTTTCGATCGTGTAATCTAATCAGAACAAGAGTGTTTGTTTACACAGACCTGACCGCATTGAAATACTTTTTAGAAAACAAAAAAGGTGTGGGTGGAGGGACGCTAAAGCACGATTGCTACGATGAGGGTCTTTACTTCATCAGGAATTGATTTCAAAGTTATCGATACCAAGGGAGCGTGAAACTAATGCTCAGAATCACCTCTCCCGTCTTGAACAACCTTACGAAGAATATTTTCTGATTACCAAAGAGATTACCGAGACTTTTCCTTTAGAGACTTTAAGTGTGTTAACTTCTAAAGACCAAAGTACCCCGTGGTTCGCAAACTACTTTGCAACTAACCAACGCGGAAATTCAAATAAAAAAAGAATGTTGACTCAGAGAAAAACAAATATCTTTAAAAGATCTAATAAAACATTATTTCTGGGATGACCCATTTCTTTTCAAGACTATGTGCGGAATCAAATAATCCGAAGGTGAGTAATGGCAAAGAAGCTTTCAGGAAATTCTCGAAGCTTGTCACATGGAGAACCCACCGGGGGGACACTACGGTGCCACCTTTCCGCCAAGAAGCTTTCTTTGATGCCGTTTTTATTGGCCTACGAATTACAAGGAATGCCTACGAATTGATCAAGTCTTGTGATGCATGTCAAAGGCAAGGCAAAATCTCTCAACGTGATGAGATGCCTCAAAATGTAATCCAAGTTTGTGAAATTTTCGATGTTTGGGGTATCGATTTTATGGGACCTTTTCCATCGTCTAGGGGTAACAAATATATTTCTATTAGCCGTCGACTATCATTCTCCCTCTTTTTTTCTTTTTTTCCCAAATGGGTTAGAAGCGATAAGCACACCCCACCAACAACGATGCGAGGTAGTTTGTTAAGTTCTTAAAATCCTTTTTTCTCCCGATTCGGTCTACCGAGAGCCAATCATAAGCGATCGGGGACCAACATGTTTTGTAACGACAAATTTTAATAAAATTATTGTAGTTATGTCTAAATATGGTGTCACCCATCGTCTTTCGACTCCTTACCATCCTCAAACGAGTGGTCAAGTTGAAGTCACGAATCGAGGTCTCAAAAGAATTTTAGAGAGGACGGTCGGAGAAAACCGTGCCTCATGGTCAGATAAGTTAGATGATGCATTATGGGCTTTCAGAACCGCTTACAAGACTCCGATAGGATGTACTCCGTATAAGTTAGTCTATGGAAAAGCGTGTCACCTACCAGTTGAGCTAGAACACAAAGCATATTGGGCTCTTAAGCATGCCAACTTCGATTTAAAGACCGCGGGCGATCATCGAAAGCTTCAGCTTAATGAACTTAGCGAGCTTCGTGATCAAGCTTACGAGAATTCGTTAATCTACAAGGAGAAGACAAAGAAGCTACACGATTCCAAGATAAAGAACCGAATCTTCAATGTTGGTGATCAAGTCCTTCTTTTCAACTCCCGATTAAAGATTTTCTCCGGAAAGCTCAAGTCCCGTTGGTCCGGACCTTTCACAATCACCGAAGTTTATCCTTATGGCACTGCCAAGTTGTCTAATGCAGATGGTTCTAATTTCAAAGTCAACTGCCACCGTCTTAAGCACTACTATGGAGGGGATACACCACCATTGGTTATCCCAGACCTCCAGACTTTCCCTAAGGACAACTAAATTCAGGGATCGAGTCGAGCTTGCGACTCGGTGATAAAAAACAAGCCGCTTCGTGGGAGTTCACCCCATGCTTATCATCTCTATTTTTTGTCTATTTTCTTATCTAATGTGTTGTGTTGAGAGAGGCTTGTTCTCTTTCCGATTTCTCGATGTTTGTTGCTTGTTTGTTGTGATTTTTGCAGGATTCTCCCAACAAATTCAATGAAGCCTCTCGTGTCCGGTTGATTTTTCCCGTTCTACTCGAGCTTCTCATCCTTTGTGTGAAATTAGTTTGGGGAGATCCATATCCTTTCATCATAATCAATTAACATTTATCTTTGCATACCTTATAAACGGCTTAGATTTACGTAGAAACCCGACTTTAAACATTGAGGACAATGTTTCGTTTTAGTTTAGGGAAGGGAATCTATCGATTTGATGTTGCTTGCTTATTGTTTTGTTCTCACGTACCCGTTTTCCCACAAAAATAGCAAAAAATTTAAATTTTTCAGTCTTGTTAGTTTAAATCAAAAAAAAAATATGTTAAGACACAAATGTAGGTTCTCTGTTGGTAAGAATAAGAAGTAATTTTTGACCCGATCGTACGTGTAGAGTTCTAGCTTTCTTCCTTAACAATTAATGATGATAGTTTGTGCTAGTCTCATGTAGACTTTAAACATGCTAAACTTGAAATCGTTAGTAAATGAAAACTTGTGCTAATCTCAAGTAGATTTTAAATATGCCGAGTTGGATTTTATATAGGCTAAGTATTTGCAAATTTCTTTTGTGAAGAATAAGATATGATAGTGTTGTTTACGAATTAGGATGCTAAACAAAGTTTATTTGGAAAACTTAAAGGCTTATAAGAATAACTTGTGATTTTTCTTCCCCGAAGCTCTTAAAATGATTAATTATACGTGTTCTCTTTAATTTTTGCAAATTAGAGTTTTACTCTTAAAAGTCTAAATCAACATATTCAGAGAAAAAGCTTTATCAATGATGAGTCAAATATCGTTGGTAAATAAGAATTTTAGTTCGAGTTTATACTTTGGTTTTCTAAAAACGAAATTTTTACTATTTGCAAAAATATTATGTGTAGCAAAAAAAAAATCTATAAAATGTAGTTGGTGAACAAAAAGGATGCAAGTTATAAATCCTTAAGTGTTAATTTCAACTATACAAAACTCCATGCACATAAAGTAGCATGGGCATATGTCGGTTCGCTCCCGATGTGACATCAAAGAAAGGGTTGGCTTGTTGTATATTTAGGGTTGATATCATAATAAGTACGCGAGCTCTTGTCGGAGGCGAGGCCGATGTGTCGTTGAAAGAAAAGTGATACCAATTCCTAGCCTAATAATGTAAATAGTATAATAAAGTTGCAAAGTTAGAAAATAAATAGTAAAAGTTTCATTTTCTAAAACCAAGGTATTCTTTTTGAATTAAGGTTTGCAAAAGTCTACAAGGCTTTTTCATCGGAAGTTCATACGTTTCGGTTAGTATTCTCCGGATGGGGTGTCAAAAGCCTTAGCACTTACCCGATGACGGTGGGATCGCTAGAGAAGAAAGTCATTTATGGAATAAGTGAACCAACGATGTCTTAGCTAAGGAGGTTTTTGTTTGCTTTAAGTTGTGATTCTACTAAGTGATTAACATATTAGCCTAAAAAGCCCATGTGTAAAGCTTGGTCGGATTTCATCTATCTAATATGTGGATTTAATGGTTTAAATTAATTTGAACACACACACCTTAATATACGATTTATGTCGGGAAGAGGAATTCACAAGTTGTTTTTTTTTATAATTATAGTAGTCTTAGCATTCTTAGTTGTAATTTAGCAGTGATCTTATTTTTTTAGTCTTAGCATGGGAAAAGTGAAAAATCGGGGATGATGATGTTATCTTTTAGACACTTTACATTGTGCTTTTTGTTCTATGATCTCAAAATAGTTCCAAATAAGGTATGAAAAACAATACATTATTGTCAACACAAATAAGTAGTTTATTATCAAGAAAAATCATAAAAAGAGAAAAATCTTAGAAAAAAAATATTTTTTTTTTACTTTTTATTTTTTTAATTTTTTTTATATTTTTGATTTTCTTAAAAGCATAACTTTTGAAAACGAAAGGTTCTCCAAATCACGATCGACAAATTTCAAACGAGAGAATCTTAATCACAAATCCCCGGCAGCGGCGCCAAAAATTGATTGCTTGTAAAGCAACACACGTAAGAATAAAATATATAATACGATGGAAAATTACCAAATTACCCTTGAGGACTGATAAGTGTAGAATACACATATCCGTTTGTACTTAAAATAACCCAATTAAACCCAAAACAGACCAAAAATGGCAAAAATATGCTTGTATTTGTGTTTTGTGTGTGCATGTACGGATAAATAAAAAATCATAAGAAAACAGTAAAAACGAGTAAACACGGACACGAGAATCAGAAGAGTATAAAGCCGAAGCCAGAAAAGCCCAAATCCCTAGCCCATTTCCTCTTTTATGAAGCCACAAGGGCCAATCTTGCAAATCCCGAAAGTTATTTATAACTTAAAAAAGGAAAAGAAAGAAAGGGACTGAAAGTGTAAAAATGCCATAGGTCACAGTTTTAATGTCGAAAATTGGGCCGCCCAATGCCTTTTTACTGCTTCATCGGTCTTCCCCAACATTTAACAAGCAGGTAAAATCAAAGGGGTTTCTCAAAATTAAAGGTGCCTTAGGTCAATTAGGTCAATTCATGAGCTCACTAACACAAATGAAGGGACAATTCAGTCTTTATCAAAGGATTACTTAGCCTCTCCCAATCAAGGGCCACGTCAACAATGGTAAAAGCACAATGGAATGTGGGTTTTTGTGCTAAAACACTCACAAAAGAAGCACAAATGCATCCAAAAGAGAATGACATGCTGGCAATCTTCAGGTGTCCACAATGATCCAACGGCTTACAATAGCCCTCAAATGATTGAAGAAATGATTGGCCAAGATTGAAAGTTTGGAGAGCAGGGCAAGAGGGCTAGAAGGATCCAAGGCAGCCTATAAATAGGTCTCATTTCTCACAGCACCATATATAGATCTAGGTTTTTAGTAATTTTTAGTCTAGCTTAAATTTCGTATTTTTCTTAAATGTAATTTTCCTTAAAATGTTTTGTAATCTCCTTTTCAAGTAATGTAATCAGTAACTTTCATTAATGAAATTTAGTTTAAGCTCTCTTTTCTTGTCATTCAAAAGCTGTCTTAATAAGCCAAAATGTCTCAATAAGTTAATAAGCTCCTTTTAAGCTCTTTCAGTCTATAAGCTGAAATAGAGCTTATTGAATTCAGAATTAATCTCACTTAAACCTTAAATCAGTTTAAACTTACATTTATTATGGACCTATTTGGATATGAGCTTTTTGGAAGGGGATCTTAAATTGGAAGAGATCCCAAGGACTTTACCCTAGCTTATCTAATAAGCTAGGGAGCTTGTAGCTGCCTTTATTGGTCCTCTTGTTTAGCTAGAGGAGTTTGTAAGTTTCTCTTTCATTTTCCTTTAATTCTAGCTTTAAATAATGATATCATTGCTTTCTATATTTAGATCTGCTTATTTGCTTATTCTCTTTGCTTATTAGTGCTTATTTGAGTTTTATCTAGCTAAATCATCTTAGTTGTTTATCTGTTTTCAATTTTCTTAGTTTAAATCATAGATTTTCATATTATTGTCTTAAAAACCTCTAAAAAACCAAAAATATAGTAAAGTAGCTTAAGTCTTAGATTATTGCTTATTTAGTTGTTAAATCATGCTTATTAAAGTAGTTTTAATCTGTTAATTGTCTGGTATTAAGCACTTGTTTACTAGATTTCAAAGTAGTAGCTTAATCATAAATGTCTTAGTCTTAAAGGGGTGTTTGGCTTAAGTGTGTTTGACCTCTAAAAGTCAAAATTACTTGTACAATTTGTTTGAGTCAAATGAGTTTCCATTTAAGAATAGTTTTCATTTAGTTTTTATAAGTTAGAGTTCAAAATTTCAAAAGATATGGCTTATTATCTTTGTTTTTACACCAGGGCAGTTTTTTTGACTATCTTTTTGCCTGTAAAACTATGATCCAAAGCCCTTAAGGCTTAGATCTTGCTTGAACTTTGTTTAAACACTCTATTTGAGTGTGTTTTAGTGCAGGATTTCCCTTAGGAAACCGACACTCTTGGTTTACAGTTGTGCAAAGGTCACCAGTACTAACAAAAAGTTAGTACTGCTGATACTTACACTACCAGTACTAACTAAAAAGTTAGTACTGCTTTCATAAGTTAGTACTGCTACCTTTTGGCTTAATTTTTAGCTGAGTAAAAGTAGGATTTAGGTTTTTAAATTCAAGTTAGAAGTAATCTAGATATAGCTTGATATAGTTTAGGTTTTAGTTTTTAATTTACTGCTTATCTTCTTAGCTTTTTAGCTGTTAAAAAATAGGAACTTTACATCAGCAGTACTAAGTTAGTTAGTACTGCTGATATTCAAATCTCAATTTAAGCCAGTAATTGTAGGATTTAATAGCTTAGATTAAAGTAGGGCTAAGATTAGCTATAGCTTAATATAGAATAAGTTTTAGATTTCATTTTTTAGCCTATTTACATAGCTTACTTTTGCTGTCAAAAAGTTAAAAAGCCAAAAACAGTACTTAGGAATTTTATGGTTTTAATTTGTTAATTTAGCTTATGGGCCTAGATTTTATAGCTTAATTAGATAGATTATAAGTGGTTTCATAAGTCCTTAAAGTTTTAGAGTCTAGTTTAGCTTTTTAAGCTTTTAAGCTCATTTGGATTTTGTGCTATCTTGCTTATTTTCTGTGTTTGCTTAGTTCATGCTCAATTTTAGTTGTTTAAAAGTACTTCTAGCTTAGATTTCTTTGCATTCATAGATAAAGCATTTCATAAGCTTCCTAGAACTCTTTTCCTTTTTCACATTAAGCTTGATTTGAGCTTATTATAGCTGTTTTAGTAAAACATAGCCCAAACCCCTAGTTTCTGTAACAGCTTATTTAGAAGCTCTTTTAGAGCTTATCTTTGAGTTTCAGACCATAGTGCTTTTATTAAAGTTGTTCTCCCTAGCTTCCTTTACAACTTTACTCTTTTATGTTTTTAGTGATAAGCACTTTTAGAATTTGAGCTTATAATTGGACTTAGTTTGTTGTCGGGGTAAGTCCTCAGGGACCATTCTTGTAATTTTTCTGTTTTAGTTGTTTTTCAGTTAATCCTTGCCCGTTAAATGTTTTAGCCCGTTAGTCCTTAAGTCTTTTACACAGTTAGTCCCTAAGTTAGTTTTTAATTAATTAATTAAGTTTTAATTAATAGTTAGGGTTAGGTTTTAATTATTTTAATTAAACTTTTAAGCAAAAACTAAAAATTAGGGCTTTTATTTTTAATAATTTTCGACACTTTTTCTTTATCTAGTGAAATTTTAGTTTACATTTTTAAGGATTAAAATTAGTTTACTTGCTTAATTGTCATTATTTGTTGCTTCTTAATTAGTAGTAATAGCTTATCCAAAATATCTTTGCTTCATTCAAATCAGAATCCGAACTAAAACGTGGTTTCAATTTCACTAGTCGTTGGGGAAACGACCCGGGTGATCATACTTACCCGGTTTAATATACGTATTATATATTATATATATTTTTGAGAGTGAATTTTCCTTAGGGAATTTTCTTAATTGCTCTTTGAAGTATTTTATTTTATATATTTTACGTGTGTAAAACTTCTTCAACCAAGGCCATAAGAATCTTTATTGCATATGCCACTCACAAAAACATGACAATCTATCAAATAGATGTCAAGACTGCGTTCTTAAATGGTATACTACCTGAAAAGGTCTATGTCACTCAACCAGACGGGTTTGTAGATCAAGATAATCCTAACCATGTGTATAAGCTGAAGAAAGCTCTTTACGGGTTAAAGCAGGCTCCACGGGCTTGGTATGATTTGTTATTATCGTTTCTACTCTCCTAAAAGTTCTCCAAAGGTGTTGTTGATCCTACATTATTCACTCAAAAAGAAGGCAAAGACATCTTACTGGTACAAATCTATGTAGATGATATAATATTTGCTTCTACTGATTATGCACTTTATGAAACATTTTCTGAAATAATGTGTTCTAAATTTAATATGTCAATGATGGGCAAAATATCATTCTTTCTTGGACTTCAAATTTCTTAAAGTCCCAAAGGCATCTTTCTTAACCAATCCAAATTTGATCTTGAAATAATTAAAAAGTACGGTATGGAGTCTAGTGGACCGGTGGATACTCTAATGGTGGAGAAATCTAAACTGGATGAAGATCCACAAGGGAAAGCAGTTGATCCTACACGTTATCATGGAATGCTTGGCTCCCTTATGTATTTGACATCTAGTGGACCAGACCTTGTATTTGTTGTCTGTATGTGTGCTCAGTATCAGGCTAAGCCTACCGAAAAGCACTTACATCCAGTGAAGTGAATCTTTCGATACCTAAGAGGAACCATTAATATGGGTCCGTGGTATTCAAAGGATTTATGTATTGCACTTACAGCTTATGCAGATGCTGACCATGCTGGTTGCCAAGACACCAAAAGAAGTACATCTGGCAGTATGCAGCTCTTGGGTGACAGATTAGTAAGTTGGTCGTCTAAAAAACAGAAGAGCACAGCCATATCCAATACATAAGCTAAATACATTGCCTTATCCGGATGTTGTGCTCAAATCCTTTGGATGAGATCACAACTGACAGACTATGGCCTTAAATTCATAAAAATTCTTCTGTACTGCGATAACAAAAGTGCTATTGCCTTATGATGTAACAACGTCCAACTGACAAGATCTAAGCATATTGACGTTAGATATCATTTCTTTAAAGAGCAAGTAGAAAATGGTGTGGTTGAGCTCTACTTTGTCAGGACATAATATCAGCTGGCAGACATTTTTACCAAAGCATTAGGACAAGAAAGACTTGAATTTTTTATCAACAAGCTTGGAATGAAAAGCATGTCTCCTATAACTCTGAAAAGACTGACTGAAGAAGCAGAAGGGTAATGGTGGAATCTCTTGAAAATCAGAAAAACACAAAAATATTTTTCATTCTAAATATATTTACAAAAAGAAAACAGAAAAATATAAAATCAGAAAATGCCAAAAATAGTTTTTCATGACATGTCTTCTGGAATCGATAATATTTACGGCCTTAGAAATGTCATTCAATAATGACACATGGTTGTAAATAAAGTTCGAACATAAGTTTCAAATAATTTCAAAACATGTAAATGGCTTGCAGTTATTTCAGACTGCAACCCAGTCTTAATCTTAAAGGCAAGTATTTCGTTAAAAAGAAAACTTGACCTCACAACAAGAATTAAGTTTCTCGGGCATGATCTACTTCATGATCATGTTAAGGAAACTGTATACTTTGCTACACAACCTGAGCTTTCTTAAAATAAGTGTACGTGTCAGTGCATTTATTTGTCAAAATAAGAGAAATCTTATTTTTTTTCTGGTAAAAATGTTGTCTTTCAAAACAAATCAGTATACTCAATTTCTCATCAGGAAAACATTTTAAAAGATACTTTGACCACTCAAACAATGACTACAACTACTTTCATAAAAACACGGTCATATATTTAAGGGGGAAAAAGTGTATCAATTAATCATATTAAAATGATCTTTTTAAAAATAAGTCACGGTATTAATGAATAAAGTTTTTAACATGACGGATTATTAATTGAAGGGGAGTTAAATTATTATAACTCAAAAGATCTTTAGATGTCATATGTTACAAACTTTAGGGACGTAAATGGAAATTGTGTGCTAAGTGTCTTAGGCTTAAAACTACATACGACCAATATTGCCAACACCTCATAGTTTTAAAAGGCTTAGGATTGTTTTGAAATAATTATGTAGCTTTAGAAGCCTTGAGTTGATGGTATGTTTATGATTCATTTAATATTCACCCAACATTAATCACTAAACTATTCCTCATAGTATATAAATGAATTTGATCAAAGAGGTACACATAAGGTATGAAGATATCCTTTTTAGATAGTCAGTATCTTGCATGAAGAAATGTCTACATCAGGTACTGTCAATTGACTTATGGTTATTATTTCGCTACTTAGATGGTTTAATTGTTTACCATTTGTGACTTAGTTAACTTTGGAGCACAATTCATATCAACAGTATCGCTGAAAGAGAAATGCGCTCTGATGTGTATCAAAACCTTTAATTTATCATGACTGAAAAACCAATTTTATTAAGGGAAACACATGGGTAAAAGTATAGACCCACCAATATAGTTAATAATTTTTTTAGGTAAGCCCCAGGTCGTCCACAAAGATTTAATAG
The DNA here is from genome assembly GCA_026074375.1 of Tanacetum coccineum. Classification (NCBI taxonomy): domain Eukaryota; kingdom Viridiplantae; phylum Streptophyta; class Magnoliopsida; order Asterales; family Asteraceae; genus Tanacetum; species Tanacetum coccineum. The sequence continues at coordinate 99,696 of BQNB010002777.1, forward strand.
TGTTTCAAATCATCAATGAAAAAGGTAAACTTATAACAGTTTTTAAAAATAACTTTTGTTGTTACCAAGTGATAACAAAGATTGACTACTCAGATGATGACAAATAATTTATAGCTTAGTGGTAAAGATTAAGGACACTTAAAGATGGAACCTTAATTTATAAAAATAATTTCTCGTCAGAAAACGTTTTCATAAATTAACTTAATAAACTCAAGACTTATATTTAATTAACTAGATCAAATGTGTCATTCAGATAATCTAATTATTATTATATCAAAGCTGATTTTGTTTATGAATTTATGAAAGTGGATTTCTTAACACAAACGATAAAGATCATAGACAAATCTTTAAAACCATAAGTAGATCGTAAAACAGGATCTTTCGATTAACCGTATAGGGTTGGATTAGGGTGATACGCTAAGTTGATGAGGCAAGAATGGTAAAGGCGCGTGATAGCGGAACAGCTCTCCTACTAGAGTGTATAGTAGAGCACTGGACGATATGGCGTATATTAACTCGTATGTCTCTGCAAAACAATGAATCGCAATTGCGACAGTCAAGCGGACATATTGACCACTGACACATCAAAACTTTATCTTCATTCTATTTACTGCAGTAACATAGATGCGGGTAGCGTTTTGGGTTGTCCGATGAACACAGCTATGTAGCTGAGAGAGCGAAGTTAGTGTTACTGTAACGGTAAGATAACTAGCTACTTTACTGCCATCGGTCAATAGAGGGCTGAAGTGATCGTCACGGAAGACTTTGGTGGCCGCGGTGTTACAGCTGAGCACTAAACTATGCTTGCAACTGCTGCTCGGGGATTATAAATAACATAAACTTGATTCAAATAGAAACTTCATTATTTCACTAAACTAACATGATATTCTACTCGTGTCTTGGTTTGTTTGATCTGGATCTTTAAAGCGTGATGTTTATGCTTCAAAGGATGGTTTGGAAAGGGTTAGCTCATAAGGGAAAGTATTGTGTTTGAGATGAGAGAAATGAGTATGAAGGAATGATTTGGGAGGTGAAAAATCCGGCTCCTATTTATAGGCTATTTTTGGGTAGAAGTGCGGCGCATAAAATAAATTGTGTGGCGCACTTAGTGATTAAATGCAAAGGGAATTTAATGTTTATTGAGGAAGTGTGGCGCACAAAAGTATTTGTGTGACGTACTTAGTGAGTTAATGCAGTAGTATTTATGACTTCATTTATTCGTATAATCAAATGGAAAGTGCGGCGCAAAAAGGAAATTGTGCGGCGTACTTTGGGAGTTAATGCACATATTTGACTAAGTCTTTAATTCTTTTGACTTCGTGGAGAAGTGCGGCGCACTTGGTGTAAGTGCGACGTACTTTGGCACTTTTCAGCTTGAGATTTTATCTTTTTCTTGTATCTTGCTTTCCCGAAGTGTATAAGTACTTGATTTTTGCTTCATTTGAGCTTGGAACGTCTTCAAGTGAACCTGCAAGTATTTCATGCTATTTAAGTATCAAAAGTTCAAGAGAAATGAAAAATTACATATAAATAACGCCGCCGAAAACATGTATAATTTAGGCGTTATCAAATCCCTCCACACTTACCTATTGCTTGCCATCAAGCAATCAAAGCGAGAAAATAAGATCTTTTATCGTGATGTGGAGAAAATTTGGTTTTTACAAGAGTTTACTAGGTTAGATATATTTTCAGGCATTGACATATAACTAGACACCTCACATAGGGGAATGTGTTTGATTTATAGAATTCACTCAAGTCACTCAGATAGGGTTTATATATTTTTATAAAGACACTCAATTTGCACAGACATAATCTAGACAACTACCATATGCTTGTACTTGACACTTAAACTTGACCGAATGGTGGAACTAGGTATTAACGAGGGAGAATTAACAGATCTCATGTGCCAAAACTTAAGCCTTGAACTTTGAACTTTTATTTCTTCAACTTTTTTTCTTACACTTGGCACAAAACTTTTTTCCTTTAATTTAGACTTCTTACTAGGGTTCTTTGAGCAGATAGCACTAAAAGGGAGTGATGTATGAACTTTAAGGTCTCCATAAAACATCAGGTTTCGGTCTAGTAAATGATGATCAAGCATAAGTTCTAGAGCTTCTAAATTACCGGCTCTCTCAAACATAATTTCAACCAATACCACTACTGCAGAAAAGGTGACAAACTACAAATACACAGCTGTAACAACGAATGAGACACTCGCAATTGCATTCAAACCTTAACTCAAACAGGCTAAAGACATCAATTATCTAAGTTACCAAAAGTGGGTACCCGAAAATAAGGCTTAGAGTTCTCATAATTTAGTGGACTGGTTTGTGCTAGCTATAATGTCAATCCGGTGGATTTGCCTTATTAGGAGTATTTTTATATTTTAAAAGAATATATATTAATTAAAAAAAAATTAACAGGATAAACATGGAGGAATATGATTAATTTTTCCTATTTTGGCTCCCCTCCACACTTAAGTTGAACATTGCCCCCAATGTGATAACTGATAATAAGGATAAAATAGGGAAAATTAAGGGAAAACGGTACTTCCCAAGGCAAAAAGATATGATGCTGCAAGAGAGCATTCTTGAGTGCATTTTCTGATTTTCAGATCTATAGCTATATTACATGCATAAAAAGTAAACACACAAAAGCACACAAAAAGAAACAATAATGTATTCAAACTTGTATGATTTTGAGAATGGTCCCATAAAGTCAATACCTTATATATCAAAAATTTCACATACTTGAATGTTAGTGAAGGGCATCTCATCACGTTTTGATATATTTCCTGTCTTCTGACAAGCTTCGCAAAGGAGAACTACAGTATGAGCTTCTTTTATAATTGTTGGCCAGTAGAATCATGAATCTAGGACCATTTTAGGAGTTACGTTAGGTCTATAATGTTCTCCAGTAGGTCCGTGGTGACATTGGTCTAAAATGGTTCTTGTTTCTGATACATAGATACATCGTCTAATTATACTGTCAGAACATACTTTGAAAAGGTAGGGTTCTTCCCAAAAGTAGTGTTTGAGGTCAGAGAAAAATTTGTTCTTTTATTGATACGTCATCCCTTTTGGTAAAATATCTCCTGCCAAATAATTTGCAAAGTCTGCGAACAAGGGTTCATCTTTGGTGTTAATTTCCATAAGGGTTTCTCCAGGAAAATTATCATCGACTTCACTGTCATCGCTTGTTTCGTCATTTTTGATTCGGGACAAGTGGTCAGCTGTAACATTTTCTGTACCTTTTCTATATTTGATTTCTATGTCAAATTCTTGTAGGAGCATGGTCCAACGAATAAGACGGGGTTTAGCGTCTTGTTTCTTAAATAGATGTTTCAGAGCTGAGTGATCGGTGTGCACAATAGTTTTTGATAATACGAGATAGGATCAGAATTTGTCAAATGCAGAAACTACAACCATAAATTCTTTCTCGGTGATGGTGTATTTCTGTTGAGCTGGGTTGAGAGTCTTACTTGCGAAAAATATTAAGTGAAAGTTCTTACCATCTTTTTGACCTAAGACAGCTCCAACTGCAAAGTCACTTGCATCACACATAAGTTCAAATGGAAGATTCCAGTTGGGGCTTACGATCACAGGAGCACATGTGAGCTTTACTTTTAATAACTCAAATGCTTTTTGGAATTTGTTATTAAATTCGAACGGAGTATCTTTTTCATGTAGCCTCGTTATAGGTTGGGAAATTTTCAAAAAATCTTTTATGAATCGTCGGTAAAAACCGGCATTCCCAAGAAAGCTTCTAATACCTTTTATATTAGTAGGGGGTGGAAGTTTTGAGATTACGTTGATCTTTGCTTTGTCGACTTCAAGTCCTGCGCCAGACACCTTGAGTCCAAGCACAATTCCTTCTTGGACCATGAAGTGACATTTTTCCTAATTAAGGAGAAGATGAGCATCTTTGCAAAGCTGGAGCATTTTATCGAGGTTGTTTAGGCATTTGTTGGAAGAGTTTCCAAGGACGGAGAAAGCGTCCATGAATACTTCGACTAATTCTTCGATCATGTCATGGAAGATAGCTAGCATGCACCTTTGGAAAGTAGCTGGGGCATTACATAATCCAAAAGGCATTCTCCTATAAGCGTATGTACCGAAAGGGCATGCGAACGTTGTTTTCTCTTTATACATAGGGTCGATAGGAATTTGAAAATATCTAGAAAACCCATCGAGGAAACAGAAATATTTATTTCCTACGAGTCTTTCCAGCATTTGATCAATAAACGGTAAAGGGAAATGATTTGTAGCGGTTGCTTCATTGAGTTTATGATAATCGATGCGTACTCGCCAACCTGTAACGGTTCTTGTTGGGACAAGTTCATCATTTTTTTGGTGACTACTGTAATACCTCCTTTCTTTGGTACACAGTGAATAGGACTAACCCAAGGGCTATCGGAAATTGGGTAAATAATACCGGTATCTAAGAGTTTTACGATTTCTTTCTTAACAACTTCTTGCATGTTTGGATTTCGTCTTCTTTGTTTTTGGACAACTGGTTTCTTGTTATATAGAAGTTATATCTTATGTTTACAGAATTATGGGCAGATACCAGGAATGTCTATTTTTTTCCAAGCAAATGCTTCTTTATGTTTTCTAAGGACGGATACAAGCTTGCTTTTGTTTTTGGCAGATAGTTGAGATGCTATGATTATAGGAAGAAAAGAAGGTTCTTCTAGAAATACATATTCCAAGTTATCAAGAAGAGTTTTGAGTTCTAGATCCGTAGGGGGTTCTTCGAGGGATGTTTTGATTTTGTAATCGGCATTAAAAGTGATTTTTTTCAAACGGCGGTTCTTCAGTATCGGATTCAGATTCGGAATTTTCATCAGCAGTCATTGCCATGAGTTCATCGAATTCAGCAAAGATTTCTTCTCCGAGAACGGTTCCTTTGATGGAATAGAGTATTCTGCTTCCTTCGTCTAGAAGATCATAATCTTCTTCTAAGATTTCATCGATAACATCGATATTGAAACATGTATCATCATTTGAATAAGAGTGTTTAATGGCATAGTCATTAAAGATCATTCGTTCTGACCCAACTCTAAGATTGAGTTGTTTCGGTTTAACCCGAATTACTGCATCCGCAGTGTGAAGAAAGGGTCGTCCTAAGATAAGGGAAACTTTACTATCTTATTCCATTTCGAGAATAACAAAATCAGTAGGAAAGGTAAATTTACCAACTTCGACGAGCATATTTTCAACTATCCTAAGAAGATATTAGAATGATTTGTCAGCTAATCTTACACTCATTCTGGTGGTTTAAGAGTTTCGAGAGATAGTTTTTCATATAAAGAATAAAGCATGAGGTTAATACTAGCACCAAGGTCGGCTAGAGCATTACATAAGAAAGCTTTGTTAAAGTTGCACGGAATAAGGAAACTTCCTGGGTCTCTGAGTTTGGGTGGAACTTTGGTTTGGATCATTACTGAACTTTCATCGCTCAAGAAAGCGGCCAAAATCTGTTCAATCTTATGTTTGTTGCTAATTACTTCTTTGAGAAATTTGTCATAGTTAAGCATTCTGGCTAAGACGTCGACAAGAGGCACGTTGATTCAGACAGCTCGGATCATGTCGAGAAAATTTTCATATCAGGCTTCCATTTTCACTTTTCTTAAGCGTTGAGGATATGGAATATTTAGTTTTATAATGGTTGGAGTTTCTTGATAGGTTTCGCAGGTTGATTTGTTTGGTTCTGGTGTAGCTCTGTTATCCTCATCACATCACTATCGAAATGAATCATGTTTCATTTGCTAATCCATACAGTTAACGGTAGATCAAAAGTTTAACCACTTCTTATAAATTCAGCATTACATGTGTTATTACGGGATTGTGGGTGGTTGATAGCTTTTGAGCTGCTCCTCTGAGGGTTTGGTATGAGTGTTCTTGGAAGAGAACCAGGAGGTCAAACCAGATTGCTTGTCTACAATTTCCTATCGAACATATGTCCTCTCTAATTTTGGATGAAGCTAATGATTTTTTGCTACACTTTCGAATTAAGTTTTGAGATCCAAAAATGTTTTCTTGACAAAAGGATTTGGTGTTTGCTCGATTTTCATAAAAATCATTATATTTAGTCTTTTGAAGATCATAGGGTTTATCATCGGTGTCGGACCGGTAGTTGTCTCAATTGTAATCATTCCGTTCGTTTAAATGTCAATTATCACGATTCGAGTTCGATCATGGTAATCATTGTAAAAACGAGTCTTACGGAAACTCTGCATGAATTTAGCCTCTTCTTCACGAGACATAGGAAGAAGCAGAAGGGTAATGGTGGAATCTCTTGAAAATCAGAAAAACACAAAAATATTTTTCATTCTAAATATATTTACAAAAAGAAAACAGAAAAATATAAAATCAGAAAATGCCAAAAATAGTTTTTCATGACATGTCTTCTGGAATCGATAATATTTACGGCCTTAGAAATGTCATTCAATAATGACACATGGTTGTAAATAAAGTTCGAACATAAGTTTCAAATAATTTCAAAACATGTAAATGGCTTGCAGTTATTTCAGACTGCAACCCAGTCTTAATCTTAAAGGCAAGTATTTCGTCAAAAAGAAAACTTGACCTCACAACGAGAATTAAGTTTCTCGGGCATGATCTACTTCATGATCATGTTAAGGAAACTGTATACTTTGCTACACAACCTGAGCTTTCTTAAAATAAGTGTACGTGTCAGTGCATTTATTTGTCAAAATAAGAGAAATCTTATTTTTTTTCTGGTAAAAATGTTGTCTTTCAAAACAAATCAGTATACTCAATTTCTCATCAGGAAAACATTTTAAAAGATACTTTGACCACTCAAACAATGACTACAACTCTTTCAATAAAAAAACGGGTCATTATTTAAGGGGGAAAAAGTGTTATCAATTAATCTTTTAAAATGATCTTTTAAAATAAGTCACGGTATTAATGAATAAAGTTTTTAACATGACGGATTATTAATTGAAGGGGAGTTAAATTATTATAACTCAAAAGATCTTTAGATGTCATATGTTACAAACTTTAGGGACGTAAATGGAAATTGTGTGCTAAGTGTCTTAGGCTTAAAACTACATACGACCAATATTGCCAACACCTCATAGTTTTAAAAGGCTTAGGATTGTTTTGAAATAATTATGTAGCTTTAGAAGCCTTGAGTTGATGGTATGTTTATGATTCATTTAATATTCACCCAACGAGTTAATCACTAAACTTATTCTCAAAGTAGTATAAATATTTGATAAAAGAGGTACACATAGGTATGATGATTCTTTTAGATAGTCAGTATCTTGCAGGAAGAAATGTCTACATCAGGTACTTAATTGACTTAGGTGTTATTATTTCGGCTACTTAGATGGTTTAATTGTTTACATTTGGGACTTAGTTAACTTTGGTGTCACAATTCATATCAACAGTATCCTGAAGAGAGAAATGCGCTCTGATGTGTTTCAAAACCTTTAATTTATAATGACTGAAAAAACCTGATTTTATTAAGGGGAAACACATGGGTAAAAGTATAACCCACATATATAGTATAATTTTTTTAGGTAAGACCAGGTCGTCCACAAAGATTTAAGTAGTGTTCAAATAATCAGATGAAAAAGTAAACTTTAACAGTTTAAAAATGACTTTTGTTTTACCAAGTGATAACAAAGATGACTACTCGGATGGTTGAAAATAATTTATAAGTAGTGGTAATGATTAAGACCTTAAAGATGAAACCTTAATTTATAATAAGGATTTCTCGTCAGAAAACGTTTTCATAAATTAACTTAGTTAACTCAAGACTTATATTTAATTAACTTGATCAAATGTGTCACTCAGATAATTTAATTATTATTATATCAAAGCTGATTTTGTTTATCAATTTACGAAAGTGGATTTCTCGACACTGACGATAAAGATCATAGACAAATCTTTAAAACCATAAAAATCATAACGGGTCTTTCAACCTATACCGATATGATTATATAATCTAAGTTGATAAGCAAGATGGATAAGATAAGACACAATAAGGTTGCAACATAAGCTTGAGATTAAAAAGGTCAAGATCATACCAAACACATATTCATTATCATAACTTCACCTAGTAGTCATGAGAGAATTAGCCTCTCATGGCTAAAGAGTTCATAACATAACTTGATTCAATAAGAAACTTCATTATTTCACTAAACTAGTATGATATTCTTCTTCGTTCTTGGTTGTTTGATCTTGGATCTTCAAAAGGCATGATGTTTATGTTTGAAGGATGGTTGGAAAGGGTTTAGGCTTCATAAGGAAAGGATTGTGTGTGAGATGAGAGAAATGAGTATGAAGGGAATGATTTGGGAGTGAAAATTCGGCTCCTATTTATAGGCTGTTTTTGGGTAGAAGTGCGGCGCATAAAATAAATTGTGCGGCGCACTTGGTGATTAAATGCAAAGGTAATTTAATGTTTATTGAGGAATTGCAGCGCACAAAAGTATTTGTGCGGTGTACTTAGTGAGTTAATGCAGTAGTATTTATGACTTTATTTATTCTTCATAATCAGATGGAAAGTGCGGTGCACAAAGGAAATTATACGGCGTACTTTGGGAGTTAATGCACATATTTGACTAAGTCTTTAATTCTTTTGACTTCGTGGAGAAGTGTGGCGCACTTGGTGTAAGTACGGCGTACTTTGGCACTTTTTAGCTTGAGATTTTATCTTTTTCTTGTATCTTGCTTTCCTGAAGTGTATAAGTACATGATTTTTGCTTCATTTGAGCTTGGAACGTCTTCAAGTGAACCTGCAAGTATTTCATGCTATTTAAGTATCAAAAGTTCACCAGAAATGATAAATTATATATAAATAACGTCGCCAAAACATGTATAATTTAGGTACGGTTGTTCCTTTAGCTTGACTTGCTTGTGATCATTAGCTTCTTGAGATCATCAGCCAAATATCTCTTTTCATCATCTTATAATCTTTTGCCCTCTTGTGATATTGTGACCTTCGGACCATCGTGCTCATACTTTTCTTTATCTTGAAAGCTTGAATACCCATCTTTCTTGAAATTCTATAAGTATAACACTTTGTGACTTCAAGGAAGATGTGGAGTATCAGAGTAGCAGAAGTATTTTGAAACATGTGCTTGAGCTTTGGTAATGTCTTTACATATGTTGGTCGAATATAAGCATGTGGCTATGAATCTGACTTGTCTTGGACCAGTTGCTGCCACCATCAGGAATACCTACAGGTTTAGGTTAGTGATAATTAACAGATATGGATGAAAGTGTCTTTGTCACTTCATCGAATATGGTTGCAATAACCATGGTTCCCCGTTAATCAGTATAAATACTGCCTATGATCAGGTAGAATTCAAAAGAATCTCCTTGACAGGGTTCCGCAGTTGCACTAGCCGTTCCTGTCACCGAAGTGTCACAAAGCAGACAACATGGTAAGAGTGAATCTGTAAGTTATTGTCTCACCGATTGAGTCATCAATTCTTAGTCTGGACCAAATCGATATCTAGTGTCACAAGTTTGATCCATATAGGATCTTACAAGTTAGCTACCGCAAATCTTGTTTATTGTTAGTTCTAGAAGGATTTCCATTGTCATTGTGAATACTTAAGTATCACTCTGATGTTCTGGCAATATCACAAGGATAATGTGTAGGAATCTTAAAATATTTCTTGTTTTCACTGTATATAAAAACAAGTATATTTTAGATTAGTATCCTAATGAGATGTATAGATGATCTCTTTTTGGCTTTAGACTCGATAGTGCATTTTGGTTTTAGTAATCAAAGGCTGGAGCAGACTGCCATCTTTTCAATACCAACTAACTCGGAGTAAGAGAGTTGATAGAAATGTGTTTAATCTTTGTGAGAAATGAAACAAGTGTCTTTTGAGAGACCTTGAGTGACGAGGGAGGGTTTGTAAATTGCATCACTGGTTCCATGATGTCTATCTTCAATACCATACAACATCTTAGTGTTTCTGATAGCATATGTATTGACTCGGTTTCTGCCTAAGTGTATAGAGGGATTCTTTCTTTAAACCCTTTATCCTTACATTTATTTTTCATTCTTCAACCCCTTCAATGCTTACCAAGACTTCATAAGTAGCACCTTGTTGGGTTTGTTCCAGTACTAGCTCTGTCTTAGTCGACATTTTCCCTATTTTCTCACTTTACTCCTTTTATCAAATCATACCTAAGGACATCTAATCTAACTATTGGATTGTCCCTGGGTAGATCTCTTTGGTTCTGTTTGGATCATAGGAACGAATACCTATACTTAACCACCTTATAACTATGATAAAAGTAAGTGCATGGTCGGTCTTTGGGTATTGTTCTGATTGCCTTAAAACCATTTAGAAAACTCAATCAAGGTACTTGTGATATATATCAAAACATTTGTACCTTGCTAGTTTTACTTTTTAGAAATGCTCCCACTCAACACATGCATCGATAATCGAAAGTGTTTAGCATGGAGTGGGAGGAGATAACACTTGAGTCCTTACTGATCACATTTTACAAGTTGCATATTTTAATCATATTTTCTCCCCTTATCAAAAAAGTCAAATCTCATGATATTTTGGGTATCAATTGATTAAAATATTAATTTTCTAGGGAGAAAAATGTTATCATATTTAGCATGATTGTTAGGAACAATTATTGCTCTCCCTCAATTTATGAGGGAAGGATATAGTTTTGAGTACATATTTTGAAAGAGTTTGAATTTATTGAAAAATTCTTGAAAAATTGTACTCAAACACATATATACTTATTATCTTACACTACATGTATACATATTCACAAGATAAATACCAAAACAGGACCTCAATATTAGCAAGACAACATGACAAAGTCAGATTGTCCGCATATGCAGTCTGTAGTCCGTTTCGATTGTCCTTTTACCAACATAGCATTCCAAGCTTCTCTTGAACCCACCTTTTAGCAAGAGGTTGTCAATCATTGGTACCATTTCATCAGTCTGTTTCTGATCTTTTCTCTGTCCAAGCTCTCTTTGGCATTGCTTCAACTTTCTTTTCAAGTTTTAAAAGTCTTTGCTCAAATTTCAAGGACGAGTCAGATTTAGATACATTTGTAACTTGAGCTTGTGTGGCGTGTGTGTTGTCTTTTCAGTAACCATTAAGATAACAGTGTCAATGACTAGAGTTATTTGGATAGTTGGGTCCTCTTGATGAATGGGAACATCCATCATTGACTGAATCTCGTGTTCAGCCGATGAAAGAGTTAAACTTGTTGCTCATTTCAAGCTTGTTTCTCTACAACTTCTGCATCGGCTATGTTTTCATCAGCTTTCTTTTCCTCATCACCGGAGACGTCTTGATCTTCATTATTAGATCCATAAAGTGAGCTACTTGAGCTACCAGAATTGTCCTTTGGCTCATCGAGAACCTATAGAATAATACCAGATCCTTCACTTGAACCTTTGGAAAGTTGTTGAATTTTGTAGTCAAGCATACTTATTATTCTTTAAGAAGCTTTCATAGCTTCCTCCCGAACCAGCACTCCTTTCTTGAGTAGATTCAAGGCATTCCTCCAAGCGTATTGGAATAAGAATACCCGCATGAAGAAGTCTTGTTGTAAAAAGCCCAAATACTCAAAGTACCCAATTCTATCCCTTTCAAGAAGTCATGTGATGCTACAAAGAGGGCAAAGAATAGAGGGAATATCAACACCTATAAGAGAAAGATTTAATCTCGTAGGTAACTTGTCCAAGCAAACTCTTCAAGCAAAAATATTAATCTTAATGGGAACAACCTTTATCCATCTAGTAGCGGCATTCACCTTAGGTAATAAAGAATCAACTATAAAGACACGAGCCAATTTCACCAAAAATTCACCCCGACGACTCAAGATTCCAAGTCCAACGATCACCAATTTGAGGAAGAATAATGTGACTCAAACTATTATCAAGGAGTCTAAGCTGCTCCTTTTCAATACCTCCTCTCGAAACTCTTCTAAAGGATGGAACAAGAGAGGTATCCCTCAATATAGAAGCAACAGTAACTTGCTTATCTAATTCCAACAAAAAGAGTCTTGGATACATAAGCTTCAAAGAAGAATCAATAAGCCAACTATTGTAACAATCCGTATTTTTGATTAATGTAGGACGCTATTTAATTCACTATTTATTTTTTTTCTCATATGCGTTTGCTTTTAATTTTAATCGATACGTTAAATCGCGTAAACTAAAAATCAACAATCAACGTAAACGGGCACCAAACAAATTAAAGTTTACGTCAAGAAATCATTATATTATTATTACTAAAGTAATAATTAACATATTATGTTTTATTTTTGTCGGTTACGTAAAGCGTTTACGTCACGATAAAATACGTTTAGGCATACCCAGGGTTCTAAATAGCGGCGCCGTCTTGAGGCGTGGCATGCAATAAGGCGCCATATAGCGCGCTATAGCGCGCTATAGCGTGAGTTTTTTTGAAGCTTTATAAAATTTCATGGATTTGAGCTTATTTACAAGTATTTATGCTTTGGGTTGTATGAGATTCGGTCTTAGTAACCCCGTTACTCAATTTTAATCCAAGTAGCTAACTAATATTGACCACTCTATAAATATTTTTTGCCGCCTTGAGTCACGCCTTAAAAACGCTATGACGCAACGCCTCACGCTAAAGCTTGAGGCTTGGCTATGCCGCTACGCCACGCTTCACGCTATTTATAACCTTGGGCATACCCGCAACTACCGAAACTTTTCTACGCTTGAACAAATACCCAATATTATACCCAATACCTAAATTTTTATAAAAATTAACCTATGTTAACATTATTAGTCAAATTGTACATAAAATAACTGAACTAGAACATACACTTTACTAGTCACTCTTGCTCACTACAAGCCCACAGCTCAAAACAACAACCATACACAATCCTTACCATTTTATTTACCAAATATACAAGCATTACTACATCATATCTAAGACCTACTAAGATAGTTTGAAGGTTTGGTTAAGCCTTTACAAGTTATAAGCAAGAAAAATGGAAGATTAGGATTTAGGGTTTCAAGATCTTGCAAGCTAGGGTTTATAATCTAAACAAGGGCTTAGATTGTGTTGGTTATCATATTGCAATCACCATAAGGTTATCTAAAACCCTTTATGTCTTTACATTTATCATTTTATGCATATATTGGTTCTATATGGCAAAATGCACATTAGAGATGTTTTAAACATGTAAACATATTTTTGCTTGTGATTATAAATTTAATCACTTATTCATGTGATTATGTAGGTTGAATATATCATGTACTAATGGACATCATAATATGAATGACACACTGATTAAAAGGGTGTTAAAAACTTTTGGAATATTATTAATTTGAAAAAAGTAATATAAAACCAAGTTTATATATAACTGAATACCTAATTATTATTAATGGCAGTTTGAGTTTCGAAATCCAAAGCATGGATTTTATGTTTTATAAAAATATTACGTCTCATGACGATTCCAAAAAGGTAAGAAACTCGAAAAACCGATTTATAACAAAAAAGATACGACGATTTCAAGTTTACGTTAAATATATACTTTTATAAAACTATTTTTATAAAAGTTACTATTCACCACAAAAACTTACACTTTAATAACATTCAATAAATCGGATAAAACTTTTAAAATTATCAAGACGCGCGTCTAAAAATAATCACAAAAAAAAAAAACGTAGTTAAAAACTGGATTTTTAATAATTTTTATTTTTTTTTTTTTTGTACGAATTTTTAAAAAACGAATTAATGTTACGACATTTACGACATTTTACGATAACTAAATCCTATAAAAATAAATAATATAACTGTTTATGAAACCGTAAGAAAAAACACTAATTCATCATAAAACTCAGATTTTGAAAATGTTTTATATTTTGATAACCCTCATCTTAATACGAAGGCTTAGGACATAAAAGGAAACGAAAGAAACGGACTTAAAACAGAAAGTTACGCCAGTTTTACTAAAAGTAGTAACTTATAAACGTTTTTACTTTTAATATGATTTCACTAAAACGATTATATGATGAAGTAGCTAAATCGAATTATATGGTGATCATAAGTTTAATCCAAAGTACTATATTACTAGGGAGTATTTTCATAATGAGGCCTCTCGGGGTGGCGTAATCGATGAGTTGTTGGATTTACGATTTAAAGTGTTATAGTCCTCATACGTCAACATACAATGACCCTCTTAAATATTGATAGCCCAACGATAGTATGATGACTTAAAGCACCTATAAAAATAATCACAGTGTTTAGATACTTATATGACCTATATTGGATTAGGTTGCCTTCGGATTCCTTCGTGTACACATTTTCTATTATGAATACGTTTGTAGATTTCATTCACGTCGAGGTAGTTCATAGCCCCCTTTTTACTATACGTGATTTGTTTTACACAAAATCTACGGAGTGAAGATTACATTGCTGTGTTTTACTATTGGACACAAGTGTTTTTACTAAGGTGTTTTCAAAGTGTTGTACAAAGTGTATTCTATCTAGATTACTTTACTACTACTAATACTAACTGCCATATCATGGATATTATTGCTAAGTTACCTTAATGCCGTTAAGTCCCCTTATTTTAAATCATGAACTGTTAATTACTTATTGTAGAAAAAGAGCGAGCGTTGTGTGTATAGATCTAGTCGGACTGACAATCCCCTCCCCACCTTTTTCTTGGGTCACTAGCTTTTGATCAAGGTGCATTTAACATTGATAGGTGTTAGGTGTTGTTGGCAAGTCATGCCCTATATTTCTGATTGGGGCACAAATCTAGTAAGGCGATCGGTGGTCATAAGCTTAGTGCAATAATAAACGTTTTGGACTACTGAATTCTGTTTTCAACAGATCTACTATTACTTATCAATCTTGTGGCCCACCCCATGTCCCACCCTTTTTACTGATAAACCTATGATTTCACTCAACCTTTGTGTTGACTTTTAGCATGTAATTTCAGGTCCTAAGGTATAAGCTTGGATGAGAGCCGTGATGGATACCAATGAAGATAGTGATTCTGTGGTTTATTAAATTTTAATGCAACTTTTATCTAAAAAAAAACTTATATTGCTTATGGTATAAATTAAAAAGAAAAATGTAATGTAAAATGTTTACGACTTAAAAAACATAATGGGACCTAAATAGTATGAATCACTGATATTGATTGCTATGGCATCGCGAATGAAGAACTATCTAAAACGTCTCCATTTTAAGCTCGTTTCCTATATCTTACGATTGAGTTTAATGTGCTTTGACGAGCAGACCCACAATTATGTTTAAGGGGTGTAGAGTAGGTGGGGGGGGGGGGGGGCTGCTCGTCCGACTCACTAGAATCGACACGTAGCACCATTTTCCTGCTGCTACCTAATTTTGGGGGTGTATACAGATGGTACCAGAGCCAAGGTTATAAGTGTAGCTGGGTCATTTTCAAAACCTAGTCTATAAACTACAAAGTTAAAGGTTTTCTTTCTTCATTTTAAATACAGAATCCTTACATCGCATCCATATCTCGAGCACTATTCCCTGATCCTTACTTACTTTTTCGATTGTCATTATTGCATTATATATAATCTTATATATATAATACTTGGTTTAAATTCGATCTCTTACGTCTATCTTTTGACATATCAATATCTATTTCTATCGATCAATTATATAAATATCGACTATCCTGATTAATTTATGATTATTTATATCATTCTCCATTATTTACCATGTGCCATGACTCTGCATACCTTTACAAATTCTCAACGAATTGTGTACTTGTGTTGCCAGAATCATGCCGCCCAGGAGATTTAAGAAGAAATCTGTTAGGAAGATAGTGGAAAAGCGTGTGGCCAAAGCCATTGAAAAATATGAAAAGACTAGAGCTGACTCAAACAATACTGGTGGATCCGGATCAACAAATACTGGAGGAACTGTTGTACCAGAGATGCATGGATGTTCGTATAAGACATTTATGAATGGCAAGCCTCACTCTTTCAAGGGGACTGAAGGTGTAGTCGGACTGAAACGTTGGTTCGAAAAGATGGAGCAAGTGTTTGAAATTTGCAAATGTGCTGAAGATGACAAAGTGAAGTTTGCTATGTGCACGTTCGAGGGTCATGCTCTAACCTAGTGGAACGGAAATGTTCAGACTTTGGGACTTGCTAATGCTAATCAGATCCCCTGGAGCAACGTGAAAGCTATGATGACCACTGAATACTGCCCAGCAACTAAAATCCAAAGGATGGAACAAGAACTTTGTGAAATTAACGACGATGTTCAAACAAATTAGATAAGCACAATCGATCACAATCCAAAACTAGAAATTTCGTATTCATTGATACGTCATTACAGAAAACAAATCCAATCAGAATCCATCAAAACAAACACTAACAGAAATTAAAACACAGTAAACCGACTGATCATAGACTCTAAAACCCTTTCAAGAAAATAAGTAAGAAGTACGTCCTTCCCCGTCCCTTACTTGTCTTGTGCGTCTCTCACGTTATTATGCAGCAGCAAATGGGTTTTTCGTCTTCAAAGAGTTGTGGGACATATATTTGGAACGAAGACTTAGTTCTTGGACTCATTGTTTCAACATCTATGGGAAATAAACGCCTGACTTCTCCAACGGGCACTGGAGTTAACTTCTCGAAAAGTGGTTTAGGAGCATAATTATAAAGCATGGGCATATCTAAATAAGCCGCCTCTTTGGATAGTTCGTATAAAGTAGACACAGTGTGATCATAAAACCCAGCTTCAATTACTGTGCTCTTGACAAAGTTTTTCTTCATTTTAACATAATCGACAACCAATCCAAGAATGCTAGTGGTAATGTTCGGCAAAGAAACTCTTTCCATAGTCGGATCAGAATCTATATTTTCTTCAACGTAACTGGATGCAAAGCGATGGATTCTACGATTTCGATTTCTTGTCCGTCTGAGCTTATTAGAACAATGCTTCTTTGGGATGAAGAAGATTCCGTTCTTGGTTTGTTGAATGAAGTGATTTGATTGATATTTTGAAGTGATATGGATTGTGTAGGGTAACAAATCGCATGCAAGTGACGTATATATATATTCTTTTAAAAATAGATATCTTCAACCAATTCCATGCATGCATAGCCCCATATTTATTCTTTTAAAAATACGATTTTTAATCATGTAAACAAATCTTTCCATCCATTTACTCATCCTATATATCAAGCGGTTCATGGAATCTACTAAACTATCAGGGACATTTACGTACAAAAGTTATAGTTTTGGATCTTAGTTGAATCATTTCGTCTACTTATATATATATATGTCACTTGCATGCGATTTGTTACCTACACAATCCATATCAATTCAAAATATACATCTAATCACTTCATTCAACAAACCAAGAATGGAATCTTCTTCATCCCAAAGAAGCATTGTTCTAATAAGCTCAGGCGGACAAGAAATCAAAATCGTAGAATCCATCGCTGTGCATCCGGTTACGTTTAAGGAAATATTATATTTTGATCCGACTATCGAAAGAATTTCTTTGCCGAACATTACCGCTAGCATTCTTGGATTGGTTATCGATTATGTTTAAATTTAGAAAAGCTTTGTCAAGAGCACAATAATTGAAGCTGGGTTTTACGATCACACTGTGTCTACTTTATACGAACTATCAAAAGCGGCGGCTTATTTAGATATGCCCATGCTTTATAATTATGCTCTTAAACCACTTTTCGAGAAGTTAACTCCAATGCCCGTTGGTGGAAGTCAGGCGTTTATTTCCAATAGATGTTGAAACAATGAGTGCAAGAACTAAGTCTCGGTTCTAAATATGTCCCACAACTCTTTGAAGACGAATCTAGTTGCTGCTGCATAATAACGTGAGAGACGCAAAAGACGAGTAAGGGACGGGGAGGGACGTACTTCTTACTTATTTTCTTGAAGGGGTTTCGGAGTCTATGATCTTTACAGTATTTTAATTTCTGTTAGTGTTTGTTTTGATGGATTCGGATTGGATTTGTTTTTTGTAATGAGGTATCAATGAATACGAAATTTCTAGTTTTAGATTGTGATCGATTGTGCTTATCTAATTTGTTTAACACAATTGAAGCTTACATATATTGTTTGTTCGAATCGAGGTTATGTGAATCACTGTAGATTGACCGTCTGAAAAATAAAAAGTAAGAATAAAATTAGTTCAACCTATATCCAAATCACAACAACATGTAATACATATACAACTAAATCGGTTGCTTATGTATTTGTTTTGAATCGGCGTTAGAGAGAGATTGGTTTAAATGGGTGTTAAAGATAGATTATTTTTGAATATGGAATTGTAACTGATTGTAGAAGAGTGTAAAAAAAGAATTAATTGGTGGAAGTTTTTGAATGCGTTTTAAAAATTAAACAACATTGATGTTAATTGAAACTGATGGATATTTTTGAATTGACAAATAAAAGAATGCTGCATTATGGTGTTTTACATTTGTGGTTAATTAAGGTAGTCCACATGATTATATTAATTGGGGTTTTAATGCATGTGCTTTAAAGGGTTGTAAAAAACCAAAGAGTATAGAAGAAGAATCAATTGGTGGAAATAAATAGTCTTGTGTGATTGATGTGATTGTAAAATTATTATAATGGTGGTTGAATTTTTTCTATAGAATGAATTGGAGAAGATTGATATCTATTTGTGGAATGTCTTTATGACATTAAATCAAAATGTTGAAACGTTACTTAGATGGCTTTGACTTATTCTATGTTGTTGTGACTTGTACATACCATATGGGAGAGTTAATAGGAGGCTGACACATAAGCATTATTTAAATATGTTGCTTCAAAGGGCTCTAAAAAATCGAATAGTGTAGTTGAAGAATCAATTGGTGAAAATAAACAGTCTTATGTGATTGTAACTGTAGCTAAACAAATGGTCAATTACAATTTGTGTGACTGGTGTGTTAATGAGTTTACATAAATGGAATTGATTTTTGGAATGTTTTTATGACATTCAATGTCATTGAAACTGCATATTTAAATTTAAAATTATTTATAACTAGGCGAATATCCGTGCACGCACGGAAAATCTCTAGTGGGCGATAATTAACGATATGTAATATTGTGGTAAGTTTTTCGTGTAACGTTCAAAATAGAACATTGAAAAGATGAAAAATTTTGCAAATGGTTGTAACATGTGATTTTTCAACTATAGCAACAATTCTTAATATGCAATGGAATTTAATTGCAAACGGTTCAAGTTGATATAAGATGCATGTATGAAGATATTTGTGATGGTTCCTTGGTCCTATCTTGCTTTCCTAGTCATTATACACGAAATTATGCATGTGTATATGTTAGGATATGTTTTTGGTCTTTTATATAATGTATACTTGCATTATATGAAGTATAATGTAGTATAAATCAAATACAATGTATAATTTGTACATTGTAGGGTTTGGTTTGAATTCTTTCATGAAGAATATGTATAATGTGATAAATACTTGAAGTTTTAAATAAACTTTAAGTATTGGGTATAAATTTTGGGTATTTGATGAAGCGTAGATAAGTTAACGTGCTTTCGGGAAGGCCTAAACGTATTTTATCGCGAAACGTAAACACTTAACGTAACCAATAAAAATAAAATGTGCAATGATAATAATTATCCTCTAAATAATCATATAACACTTGCTTGATTAAAACATTTAATTGTTTAATGCCCGTTTACATTGAATGATCATTTTTAGTTTACGCGATTTAGCTTAACGATTACGATTTAAAAGCAAACGCGTAAAACCCTAAAAATAAATTATGGATTACATAATGTCGTACAGTGACCTAAAACACGAGGTGTTATACGTTCCGACTTCGGATTTTGATTAGTTTAGATATTATATGAGTTATTTTATTGTTTCTAAGTGTTTTGTAGTTTATGATCACTCCGGTATTTATTTTTACGCTTTAACGTTTAAATTATGTTTTTCACATTTTTGTCCTAACGAGACCCTAGAAACTCGAAATCTTTGCGTGTAACCTTTATTTATCGTCCATCTCATGTTCATAAGTCAAAATTTTCATTCACCCTCCCCTTTTGTCATACATTGGATGCCTAAACCAAACCAAATACAACCATAAGTCTTGAAATTAATTCAAGAGCATCTTTTATTTGAATTTCTCATGCATGTGATGGATAGTGACACATGAGAGTGTCATTATCATGCACATTTCTTCAAGTTAGACCAAAACATGTGATACTTACACACTTTGACCTCATTTGACCAACTCAAGATCAAGTATAATAAACCATGACTCAAAATTTTGAACCATATGGTCCTTGTGGTGTTGTTTCGGCAGAACCACACACACACCTTTGGTGTGTGTTGGTCACTTGATACTTAAAACCATGAAACCCTAAACCTTCCCTTGACCTATAAATAGCCCATTATAACACACATTAGGTCATTTCTTATTTTTCAAGCCTCATCAAAAAATTTCTTTCTCTCTTCCTCTCTCCCTAGCTCACGGCACACACACCCCTTTTAGGGTTTTCATTTTCTTTGATTTCTTGCATAATCCAAGCGTACAAGGTTCATTTATAAGAACATCTAAGGTGGTTTGAAGTAATGGTTCTTTGATTTCAAGAGTTTATAAATTAGGGTTTCAAGATTTGTTGTTGGGTTTTATAGATCTAGTATTTTGGGGTATAAATCTTGTGATTTCTCTACTTGTTCTTCATTCTTGTAAGTGTCTTGAATCTTTTCTTATGATTTACTTATGTTCTTTCATATATGTTCAAGATCCATACATCCATATGTTGTGTTTTAAATTTTAAAAGATTATAAAACAAGATTTTATAACTAATGATGTTACTTTGTTTCACTAGTTCACTATTATGTTCTTGGCGAGATGAGAGTTGAATAAGAGTTGCAACAATAGAAATGAAGGGATTAGGTTAGCTTTAGGTGTGGTTTTGTTGTGGTTTAGTTGTGAATGGATATTAGGCTAGATTAAGCACTATTGTGAAGTTTGGTGTAATTTTTGGAAGCGTTTACGAAAAATGATGTTGCTGATCCAAAATGGTTTTAAGGTTTTGAGCAAATTAGGAATGTTTTCATTAGGCGTGAAATTAGTTTTTGAAGAGCTCGTTTCCAATAGATAGTTTTTCATATATCGCACACTAAAATTAGACTTAAAACGGCCAAGTTATAGCCAAATAAAACATGAAACATTTTTCAGCAAAACCAAATGAATAGTTGATGTTCTGAATAGTAAAATGGGTTTTCGGACACTTTCGGACATTTTTGGACTTTCTAAACATTGGCGAAACGTATAAAAACATTAGGTTATTGATTAAAAACATTTGAAATATCATAAAAATATGTACTACCTCCTTCCTAAAATTATAGTCCACAGACAAGAATTACACAGTTTAAAAAAAATGCATTAATTACTGCTTTGGTTTCTACGAAAGCAAAGAAAAGATAGTTTTACCCTTTGATAATTAATTA
>BQNB010002778.1:0-121152 GCA_026074375.1 Tanacetum coccineum
ATAATTAGGTTTTAGATTTTAATTAGTTTAATTAAAGTTTAATTAAAAAGTAAAAATTAGGGCTTTTATTTTTATAAAATATCTGCATATTTTCTTTATTTAGTATAATTTTTATAAAATTTTTAGGATTTTATTTTTAATAGTTTTATTACTTTTAAAGTTTTAAATTAGTTTAAATTTTAGAAATATTATATCTTTAAATCTAAAAAGCCAAAAATAATAATTCTTTTTTCTAAAATTTTCTTTTTACTTATTTTACTTATGAAAAATATAATTTCAATTATTTTCTATTTTGTTTATTTTTAGGGTTCAATTAGAATTAAATAGTTTTTAATTGATAAAAAATTCAAAAACAATCTAAAAAAATATTTTTATTTTTCTTAAAATTTTCTTTTATCCTAATTTAGGTGTAGAAAATTAATTTGCAATCTTAGGGTTTAATTTTAATCTATTTGCTTAATCGTCGTGTTTTATTTGCTTCCCGTATTTGTTTAATTGTTTAATTGCCTTTAATTGTTCAATTTTAATTGTTGCATTTTATTTAGTAGATATAGATTATCAAAAATATATTTTATCTCATTCAAATCATAATCCGAGCTAAAACGTGGTTTCAATTTCACAAGTCATTGGGAAAACGAACCGGGTGATCGTATTTACCCGGTTTAATATACGTATTATATATTATATATATATTTGAAGATTTTCCTTTTTGCCTTTGTCCTCAAGGGTAAATTGGTAAATTTTCCTCAGTATAATATATTATTATATTTTACGTGAATTAAAATTGCATTATCAATTTTTGACGCCGTTGCCGGGGACTTGTGTTTAAGATTCCTTCGTTTTTACGTTTGTTGATTTGGTTTGAAGATCCTTTCGTCCTCGAAAGTTTCATTTTTGTTAAATATTTCAAAAAAAATCTAAAAAATTTAAAATAAAAAAAAATATTTTCTTTTTCTTTTTAGTATAATTATCATATTAAAAAAATATATAAAAAAATCAAAAATATAAAAAAAATTTGTCCTTAAAAAGATTAAAATACACAAAGTTGGTAAAAGAACACCAACATATAATATCTTCTATTGAGATATTATCATTTCAATTTCCGGTGAACTTGCAATTGTTCCCAAATCGAACCAAAGATTTAAAAACTAGCCATTTGTGTCACTTACGAAGTACGGCTCACCTTGAAAAGCAATTTTTGAGAGCTACCGTGAAGTAGTTGATTATTTGGTTTAAGTCTCTTCCGTGTAACCGTTAAAATTCATTGTTTATTAATAAAAAATAAAAAAAATTAGTGTAAAGTTTTGCTTTTTGATTTTTAGTTTTTCTTTTTATGCGCACTCGTTCGCAATCTCGAAGACGTCGTCAACAACAAACTCCTCCAGTTGTTGTTGAAAATTTTGATTTAGAAGAACCAATTGTCGATCAAAATATTGTTGCAATGGCCGACAATCGTACCATGGCTCAAATGCTACAAGCACCCATCGAGGGATACGAAGATGCAATTGTTGTTCCACCAATTAATGCAAAAAATTTCAAGCTTAAACAACCTTTAATTAATCTTGTGCAAAGTAATAAGTTTACGGGTAGACAAGACCCTCACAATCACCTTTGATTTTTCAACAAAGTCACTTCAACGATTAGACATCCCGAAGTATCCGAACACTTCGATAAAGCTTTTGATTTTTCCTTTTTCTCTAGACGGTGAAGCCCGAGATTGGTTAGACAAGGAACCTCCTAGATCAATTCTCACATGGGACGACCTTGTTGCAAAATTCATAAATCAATTCTTCCCACCTTCAAAAACCACTTACTATCGGAATGAGATCATTACTTTTTTCCAAAAACCAAACGAAACCTTCAATGAAGCATGGGAACGTTTTAAAGGCTTCTTCGCAATGTTCCTCAACCATGGCTTTTCGGAACTACACCAACTCGATACTTTTTACAATTCTTTGAATTCCAACGATCAAGATGCCTTAGATTCCGCCGCGGGTGGCAATTTCTTAGACAAGATGCCTCAAGAAGGATTAGCGATTATTGAAAGCAAGTCAAAAGTTCGTTACTCAAGAAGTCGTGCTAATGATTCAAGAGTGGAGTCGGATGCTCCTCTTTCAATTCTTCACCTTCTAAAAATTCTTTCGATATTCAACAATTAGCCGCTTCTCTCGAGAATAAGATACTATTAATATAAACAAATGATGAATGAAATGAAAAGCTTAGTTTGTTACTACTCCCCCCGCACCCATCAAAGCGGTTGAGAAGTAATGTGTTACTTGTGGATCGAATCACAATTTAACCATTGTCCCGTTAACTCGAGGTGTAAATGTTTCCCTTTTCAGATAACATCCATCAATTCAATCAAACTGTAGCCCGTTGGCAATTTTCTTCTCCAAAGAAACCAACTTCTAATTTGCATCAAATGAAACCACCGGGTTTCAATCAACCGAATGTTCAAAACAACCAAAACCATTACCAAGGAACCACTTCCAATTTCAATCAAAACCGTGGAACCAACTTTAATCAAAACCGTCAAAACAATCAAAATCAAGTTTATCAAGCCCCACCATACCAACCACCAACAAATCAACCTTTGGTTAATCAAGCTTTACCTCCCATCTCACAAATTTAAGGTGTGTCTAAAACGGTTTTGAAAGTTATGCTAAAGCTCATGATTCGAACGATGAAGTAACTTGCAAATGAAGTTAGGATAATTTTCAAAGGACCAAAAATGAATTGTCTAAAAGTTTACAATGATTCCTCAAAAGAACAGAAGATTATTATCAGAAAATGATGCTCAGTTTCATGCAAAACTATCGACAAATAAGTACACACCAACCCCCCAAGCTTCAAGTTCAAGATCTTACCAACATACATTCTCCAAATCCAAGAAATGAAGCTAAGGGCATTTACGACTCGTAGTGTTTTTCATACTGATGGGACCTGCCAATATCCACCACGGTGTGGAAAATGGAGAGGTTGAGGCGACAAAGGGATACGGAGCTACCGTGAGCACCGAAGACACCAAGCTCCATTAGTCCAAGATCAAAACAAAGACAAAGACCAATCAAAGAGCCCTTTATTAGTTCAAAAGACCAAGACTATTTTGCCTACCCTTCAAGACATGCAAAAGTATAGAAATTCGAGGAAAAGGATGAATCCTAGCTTCAAAGTTTATGGAAATTTTTCCGTAATCTCACTGTTGAGCTAAGTTTGGCGAATGCTCCATTCAGAGGCCAAAGTTTGCTCCAATGTTCAAAAAGATGGCTTAATAACACAGACAAAGTATAATCGAGTTCACCAAGACAAAAAACCTTTGAATGATAATTGTAGTGCGGTCGTCCCTTAAAAGCTTCCATGAAAAGCTAGGTGCCTCCAGGCCGATTTCCTAATTTCCATGTGATTTTTCGGGAGTTTGATAATTGCTTAGCCTAGCCGATTAGGGTGCTAGCATAAAATCTACATCCGCTTTCCATTTGGAAAAAGCTTGGACTCCCGGGCCTAAATGATACTAAAATGGTGTTAGAATTAGCCGACCGAACAATTTCCAAACCAACCGGTGTAGCCGAAAATGTTTTTGTCAAAGTAGGGAAGTTTTACTTTCCCGCCGACTTTGTTGTTCTTGATTTCATAGCCGATCCTCGAGTACCGTTGATACTCGGGAGACCTTTTCTTAGGACAGCTCATGCTTTAATCGATGTATATGAAGGAGAGATAATTCTTAGGAATGATGATCAGACTTTAACCCTTAAATGTGGTGATACTCCTTCTATTTCGTACAACAATTTCGAATCATTGAAGAAAGTCGATCTCATTGATGTCACGTGTGAAGAATACTCACAAGAAGTTTTAGATTTTTCCGACTCAGTTGCATATGGCAATCCGTCTCCCGGATACGATCCGATTGTTTCAAATTCTTCTCCGACACTCACTCCTTTCGGGGATAGTGATTTTCTACTCTTGGAAGAAGCTGATACTTTTCTTGCTATAGCCGATGATCCAACTTCACCGGAAGTTGATGAAGCTTATTATGACCCAGAGGGGGACATTCTCCTTCTCGAATCTCTTCTCAATAGTGATCCTTCGCCTTTACTAAATCAAGAAAGTTACTTACCAGAAATCAAGAAAGAGCTTAAAGTTTGTAAATCTGCCGAATCTTCAATCGATGAACCTCCCGAGGTTGAACTTAAGGACTTACCACCTCATCTCGAATACGCATTTTTAGCAGATAACAACAAGTTGCCTGTTATAATTGCTAAAGATTTAGCGACATGAGAAAATAACCCGCTCCTTATAAAGGTTCTTAAATCCTTGAAAGCAAGCAATTGCTTGAAGCTCTCTGACATTAAGGGTATAAACCCGGAATTTTGTTCTCATAAAATTCTAATGGAAGATGACTATGAACCAGCGGTCCAACATCGTTAATCCAAAAATTCATGATGTCATTAAAAAAGAGGTTGAAAAACTTCTTGACGCTGGATTGATCTACCCAATCTTGGATAGTCCTCGGTTGAAGACCCAGTAGCACTTGTACCAAAGAAAGGATGAATGGACCGTAAGTAAACCATGAGGAAATGAATTAGTACCGACAAGACTTGTAACAGGATGGAGAGTATGCATAGATTATCGCAAGTTGAACGAAGCTACAAGAAAAGACCATTTCCCTTTACCGTTCATGGATCAAATGCTTGAGAGACTCGCAGGAAATGAGTACTATTGTTTCCTCGACGGTTTCTCGGGTTATTTCCAGATTCCAATTGATCCAAATGACCAAAGAAGACTCACATCACATTGCCAAACGAACATTTGCATAACACCAGCATGCCTTTTGGTTTATGCAATGCGCCAGGCACGTTTCAAAGGTGTATGATGGCAATCTTCCATGACATGATTGAAAAGACAATGGAAGTCTTCATGGATGATTTCTCGGTTTTTGGAGATTCTTTTTCTACGTGCCTCACCAATCTAGAAAAAATGCTTAAACGGTGTGAAGACACCAACTTAGCTCTAAATTGGAAAAAAGCCATTTCATGGTGAAAGAAGGTATCGTACTCGGACATAAGATCTCGAAGAAAGGAATTGAAGTCGACAAAGCTAAGATCGATGTGATTTCTAAGCTACCTCACCTAACCACCGTTAAGGGAATTCAAAGTTTTCTCGGGCATGCTGGTTTTTACCGCAGATTCATCAGACTTTTCAAAGATCTCTCGACCCATGAGCATCTCTTAGAAAAAAACACTCCTTTTATCTCTCGAAGATTGCATTCTAACCTTTTCAAACATTGAAAAAGAAATAACCGATAGCTTCCAATTCTCATTGGCTCCGAATTGGACGCCAAGCCTTTTGTAAACATGTGCGATTCAAGGTGATTATGCAATATGTGAGGGTTCTAGGCAAAGATTGAGAAGCAATTTAGAACCAATACATTATGCAATAAGACAATGACCGAGAGCAGGAAACAAATTACATACAACTGAAAAGAAATGCTTGCGGTTGTTTACGCTTTTGAGAAGTTTCGATCATATTTAATCATGAACAAAAGTGTTGTTTACACGGACCACTCCGCATTGAAATACCTCTAACCCAAAGACGCCAAAGAAAAGCTTGCTTAGAAGGGTCTTACTTCATTCAAGAATTTCGATTTTTTCAGTAATTATACCAAGGAGAGCTGAAAACTATGCAGCGATCATCTCTCTCGTCTTGAAAACCCATGAAATGTTTTTGATCCTAAGGATATTAAAGAAACCTTTCGCTCTAGAAATATGTACACGATGACTCTCATGGATATATCAAAGTACCTTGTGGTTTGCCAGAATATATCAAATAACCACGCGGGGAATTTTCCTTATCAAAAGGAATGCAACCCAACAAAAGGAGGAATATTTCAAGGATATAAAGCATTTTACTTTTTGGGATGATCCCTATCTCTTTCGAACATGTGCGGATCAAATCATCCGTAGATGTGTATTTGGCTAAGAAGCTCTTGAAATTCTCAGGGCTTGTCATGAAGGAACCACCAAGGCCCGATAAACATAGTGTTAATATCCCCCAGCCTCGGCAAAGTATTTGATGTCGGTTCTTTTGGCCTACAATTTATAAGGATGCTTACGAATTGATCAAATCTTGTGATGCATGTCAAAGACAAGGCAAAATTTCACATCGAGATGAGATGCCTCAAAATGCAATCCAAGTTTGTGAACTTTTGATGTTTGGGTACGATTATATGGGACCTTTTTTCCCGTCATCTAGAGGAAACAAATAATTCACTAGTTAGCCCGTCGATTATCTTTCCAAATGGGTTGAAGCCAAGGCGCTCCCCACCAACGATGCTAGAGTAGTTGTCAAGTTTTTAAAATCCCTTTTCTCCCGATTCGGTGCTCCTAGAGCAATTATAAGCGATCGAGGGACCCATTTTGTAAATAAAAAGAAAAAATAAGTTTGCTAAAGTCATGTTAAAATATGGTGTCACCCATCGTCTTTCCACTCCTTACCACCCTCAAACGAGTGGTCAAGTTGAAATCACGAATCGTGGTCCCAAAAGAATCTTAGAGAGGACGGTAGGAGAAAACTGTGCCTCATGGTCAGACAAGTTAGATGATGCATTATGGGCTTTTAGAACCGCTTACAAGACTCCAATTGGATCACTACCCTAACAATATTAGTTTTATAGGAAAACATTGGTGGGGGGGCGTGTCACTTACCCGTCGAATTAGAACACAAGGCATATTGGGCTCTTAAGCATGCCAACTTCGATTCAAAGACCGCGGGTGATCATCGAAAGCTTCAACTCAATGAACTTAGCGAGCTTCGTGATCAAGCTTATGAGAAGCTGCTATCTAATAAGGAGAAGACAAAGAAACTTCAACGATTCCAATAATAAAGAACTGAATCTTCAATGTTGGGTGATCAAGTCCTTGCTTTTCCAACTCTCGATTAAGATTTCTCCGGAAAGCTCAATCCCAATGTCCGGAACCTTTTCACTATTACCGAATTTTTCCTTATGGCATTGCCATATTGTCCTCATCCATATGGTTCTAATTTCAAAGTCAACTGCCACCGGGGTCTAAGCATTACTATGGAGGGGATACACCACCATTGGTTATCCCGAATCTCCAAACTTTCCCTAAGGACAATTAAATTCAGGGATCGAGTCGAGCTTGCGACTCGGTGAACAAAAACAAAAGCTGCTTCGTGGAGTTCACCACCCCATGCAGTATTCCTTTCTATTTTCTCTTATTATTCTATTATCTAATGTGTTTTGTGTGAGGAGAGGTTTGGTACTCTTTCTGATTTCTCAATGTTTGTGGCTTGTTTGTTGTGATTTTGTAGGATCGACCCAACAATTTTTGAAGCCTCTCATGTCCGGTTGATTTGTCCCGTTCTACTCGAGCTTCACATCCTTTGTGAGAAATTAGTTTGGGAGATCCGATATCCTTTCATCTTATCGATTTACGTTTATCTTTGCATAAATCTTATACGGCTTAAGATTTCGTAGAGACCCGACTTAAACATTGAGGACAATGTTTCATTAGCTGGGGAAGAGGGGGAATCTATCAAATGGATGTTGCTTGCTTATTGTTTGTTCTCACGTACCCGTTTTCCCACAAAAATAGCAAAAATTTTAAATTTTTAAGATCTTATTTGTAGAAAAAATATATATATAATAATATATATAATGTAAATATATATATATATATATATATATATATATATATATAATATATATAATAAAATAGTGTTAAGACACGAATGTAGTTTTCCGTTGGTAAGAAAAGAAGTTATTTTTGACTCCGATTGAACGTGTTGATTACTAGCTTTCTCCCTTAACAATTTATGATGATAGTTTGTGCTAGTTTCATGTAGACTTCAAACAGCTAGACTTTGAAATCATTAGTAAATGAAACTTGTCTAATCTCAAGTAGATTTTAAATATTCCGAGTTGGATTTTATAATATAGCTATAGTATCTGCGAATTTCTTTATTAGAGATTTTAAATTGCAAGAATAAAGAGATGATAGTGGTTGAATACTGAATTAGGATGCTAAACAAAGTTTATGTGGAAAGCTTAAAGGCTTATAAGAATAACTTGTGGTTTTTCTTCCCCGAAGTTCTTAAAATGATTAATTATACGTGTTCTCTTTAATTTTACAAATTAGAGTTTTAACTTTTAAAAAAAGTCTAATCACCATATTTCATCAAGAAAAAGCTTTATCGATGAAGTCGACATCATTTGTAAATAAGTATTTTAGTTCAAGTCTATACTTTGGTTTTCTAAAATGAAGTTTTTCTATTTGCAAAAATAATATGTCAACAAAAAAATCTATAAAATGTAGTTGGTAAATAAAAGGATGCAAGTTATAAATCCTTAGAGTTAATAATTAATATACAAACTCCATCGCAATAAAGTACATGGGCAATTGTCAGTTCGCTCCCGACGTGACATCGAAAGAAAGGGTGGAGGTTGTATATTTAGGGTTGGTATCATAATAAGAAACAAACTAGCTCATTGTCGGAGGCGTGGCCGATGTGTCGTCGAAAGAAAAGTAATACCAATTCCTAGCCTAATAATGTAAATAGAAATAATAATGTTGCAAAGTTAGAAAATAAATAGTAAAAGTTTCATTTTCTAAAACCAATGTATTCTTTTGAACTAAGGTTTGCAAAAGTCTACAAGGCTTTTTCATCGGAAGTTCATACGTTTCGATTAGTATTCTTCGGATGGGGTGTCAAAAGTCTTAGCACTTACCCGATGACGGTGGGATTGCTAGAGAAGAAAGTCATTCATGGGACAAGTGAACCAACGATGTCTTAGCTAAGGAGGTTTTTGTTTGCTTTGAGATGTGATCTTGCTAAGTGATTAACATATTAGCTCAAAAGGCCCATGTGTAAAGCTTGGTCGGATTTCATCTATCTAAATATGTGGATTTAATGGTTTAAATTAATTTGAACACACACACCTAGATATATGTTTATGTTGTGCAAGGATTCACAAGTTGTAATTATAAGTAGTCTTAGCATCTTAGCTCGTAATCAACGGTGATCTTATTTTTAAGCTTAGCATGGGAAAAGTGAAAAATCGGGGATGATGAAGTTATCTTTTAGACACTTAATTGTGCTTTTGATCTATATATCCTTAAAGTTACGCACGAGGTAATGAAAACAATACATTATGTCAACACAAATAAGTTGTAGTTAAGTAGTTAATTATCAAGAAAAATCTTTGAAAATGGGAAATCGGGTGTTTTATAACTTTTGATCTCTTATCTCTCTTAACAAAAAATCTTTGCTACTTTTCAAAGTTTAGTTTTGGGGAAGTTTGAGGTAATTTGGTTATAGAGGCATGTGAAATTTCGTGAGGACACGTAAGTCGTGTTAGTTTGGAGGAATTTTGATAAGTGTTAAAATCACCATAACCATTAATGAGTTAAATAACCCAATTAAACCCAAAACAGACCAAAAAGGGCAAAAATATGCTTGTTTCTGTGTTCTGTGTGTGCAGGTACGGATATATCAGAAATCACAAGAAAACCATCAAAAACAAGCAAGCACGGACACGAGAACGGAAGAGTGTACAAAAGGCCAGCATTCCAAAGCCAGAAAAAAGTGTCAAATCTACATCAACTCCAGTCAATCTGGGGTCAAACAAAAATCAACAAGACCAAATTGATTCAAAAAGCCCCCTCACTATCAGAAAAGTCCATAAATGGTCCCTAACCCTAAATGGGCCTCACCCGGATCCATACGCCCAAAACCCTAGCCCATTTACCCTTATACTAAACCACAAAGGCCAGTTTTGCAATTTCCAAAACTTAATTATAACTAGAAAAGGAGAAAAGAATGATAGGGGCTAGAATTGCAATTTCACCAAAGATCTAACAGTTTTAACTGTCAAAAATGGGCGCCAAATCACGTTTACTGTTCAATAAATTTAACCCCTTGCGTCTCCAGCTTTACCATGGATAAATAAGAGGGCAATCTAAAATCACAGGATTGCGTTAGTCAATTCAAGACCTTGAACGCCGAATCCATAACACAATGCAGGGATCAAGTCATCGTTAATCAAGGGATTACTTAACCTCACTCAAGCATACGGACACGTCATCAATGGAGAAGCACACAAGGGGCGTGGGTTTTGCACTAAACTCACTCACAAAAGAAGCACAAGCTGTCACATCAAGGAATGACAGCTTGGCAATCCTTGAGTGCACACATTTGATCCAACGGCTCTTATTTAGCTCCCAATCATTGAAGAAATTAATGGACAGGATCTATTGGAGCGTGCAGAGGCTGAGAAGACCTAGAATCTTCATAAAGCAGCTATAAAAGGGCCACACCTCTCACACACACAATGGGGAGAACGAGGAGTAGGGATTAGATAGTAGCTTTTAAATTTTAGCTTAAATTTTAATCATGTAATTTCATTTTCAGTTATTGTAACCTTCTTTAAAAAGTAATGTAATCAATTTCTTTTGTTAAATGCAATTCAGTTTTATCATAAGCTCTTATATTTTCAGTTTCTAAGCTCTCATTTGTTTTCATAAGCTAATAAGCTCTTTTAATCTCTTCATTACTTCTGTCACTTTTCATAAGCTCAAGTTAGAGCATAATTCAGTATTAATCTATTCAAATCATAGAACTAGCTTATTTACCTTTGCTTTTGGGTGTTAAGAATTTATGGAAGGGAGATCAATCCTGGAAGGATCTCTATGGACTTAACTCCTAGCTTATTAATAAGCTAGGAGAGCTTGAAGCTGCCCTTTTGGGACCTCTTGTTCAGCTAGAGGTTGAGTGAGTTTCCTTTTAAGATTACTTGTATTTCATAATTTAGCCTAATTAGTTATAGCATAGTTTCTTCTTAGATCTGCTTGTTTGCTTAAATTACTAGCTTATATGTGCTTATATCTCTTTAATTTTGCTTATTAGATTATTTAGTTAATCTGTTTTTGCTTATATTAAGTTTAGATCATAGTCTTCAAATAGTTTTTTTTTTTTGATTAAAATTCATAAAAAACAGAAAAAAAAATATTCATAGAGTAGCTTATGTTTTCTGGCTTAATTGATTAAGTTTTATTCTATTAGGTTTCATTATAATATGTTTAAATATCTTGGTAAATTAGAATTGTTTATTGATTTATCTAGGACAATTTGACGCACTATAAGTCAAAGTTTTTTTTTGTGGGCAGTTTTTTGTGAGTTAGCTCAGGTTTAATTTAGATCATAGAAAATGAATTTTATTGTAAGTTAGTTTTTCTAAAATTCAAAAGTTATGGCTTATTAAATTGGTTCCAGCACCAGGGTACCTTTAGGCTTAAAATTAGTTGGCTTATTTTTGTCCTAGGATCTCTAGGCTTTAAGAGTAATTGAATTTAGTTTTGACACACTCAATAGTGTGTGTCAAGTGCAGCAGCACATCAAGGGTGCCTGCACTATGGTCCTTTGTTTTGTGCCAATTTGCACCACAGTACTAACATCAGTTATAACGAATCATCATTAGTACTAGCTGATCTTTAACTTCATTTTAAGATAAAATAAAATAGGAATTAGAAGCTTAGATTAGGAAAAAAAATTTTTTGTTTTAGTTTTCATATAACTTAGGATTAGTCACTGCTTATTTTCCATTTCCAACTTCATTTGCTAGCTTAATTTTGCTAAAAAAACAGCTTAAACAGCCAAAAGACCAAAAACAGTAGGTTAAATATTTAGTTTCTAAAAATCTGAATTCCAGCTTAAGGTAGTAGTTTTTATTGCTTAAATAGTTAGTTTATAAGTAGTTTAATAAGTTTTCAGAAGCTCATAGTCTAGATTTGTTTTTTGAGCTTTTTAGCTTAATTTGATTTTGTGCATTTTAGCTTAATTCCTGAGTTAGCCATTTTCATAATCATTTTCAATAGCTTAAAAGTGTTTCCAGCTTTTGTTTCTTTTCTCAATTAGTTTAAGCACATCTTAGGGAGTTTAGAACAGCTTTTAGATTTTACTTTAAGCTTATTTTGAGCTTTTTACAGCTTATTTAGCAAAAACCAAGGATAAGCCCTTGTTTCTGTAAACAGCTTATAAACAAGCTTTAATTGAGCTTATCAGTGGGTTTCATCCCATAATGCTTTTATTAAAATTGTTCACCCCAGCTTAATCTACAACTTAGCTCTTTTGAGTTTCCTCTGATAAGCACTTTTTAATAGTTCATTTTATTTTGGGCTTAGTTTGTAATCGGGTTGGACTCTCAAGGTAGGTAGTATAACTTTTAATTTTCATTATTAACCCCTCCATTAGCTAGTTAGTTTCTCAGTTAGTTCTTTTTCCCTTTGCACCGTTAGTCCTTAGGTTAATTTTTAATTAGTTTAATTAATTTTAATTAGAATTTAGGTTTAGTTTTTAATAAGTTTAATTAAAGTTTTATAAAAAGTAAAAAATTAGGGCTTTTAATTTTTATAAATTTCTGCACTTTTTCTTTATTTAGTATAATTTTTATAAATTTTTTAGGATTTTATTTTTAATAGTTTTATTATTTTTATAGTTTTTAATTAGGTTTAATTTTAGAAAAATTATATCTTTAAATCTAAAAAGCCAAAAATAGTAATTCTTTTTTCTAAAATTTTCGTTTTACTTATTTTACGTAGGAAAAATATAATTTCAATTATTTTCTATTTCTTTTTATTTTTAGGATTTAATTAGAATTAAATAGTTTTTAATTAATAAGAAATTCAAAAAAATAATCTAAAAAATATTTTTATTTTTCTTAAAATTTTATTTTATCCTAATTTAGGTGTATAAAATTAGTTTGCAATCTTAGGATTTAATTTTAGTCTATTTGCTTAATCGTCGTGTTTTATTTGTTTCTCGTATTTGTTTAATTGTTTAATTGCCTTTAATTATTCAATTTTAATTGTTGCATTTTATTTAGTAGATATAGATTATCAAAAATATCTTTGCTTCATTCAAATCAGAATCCAAGCTTAAACGAGGTTTCAATTTCACTAGTCGTTGGGGAAACGACCCGGGTGATCATATTTACCCGGTTAAATATACGTATTATATATTATATTATATATATTTTTGAGAGTGAATTTTCCTTAGGGAATTTTCTTAATTGCTCTTTGAAGTATTATATTTTATATATATTTTGGGTATATAAAACTTCAACACCACTTAGCTATGTCTTAATGGGGCCTAAAGGTTGTTAAATTATATATGCTATGTGGTATAGACTTATATATGACTTACGCAATCGATTATATAGATTTATGTGGCTGGAGTCATTAGACAAAGGAGCCTTATATAGATATATACATAATTTATTAATTATTAGATAATTAGGATCATATTAATATTTGCATGTCTTAATTGTTAAGTGATTAGATAAATGTTATTTGTTTTAGTTTATTGTTTATATTGTTTTATTTTAAGTTTTGACTTGTGAGAAAATAAAAGAGTTTTCGAAAAACAAATAAAAACATGACTAATAATTATTGAAATAAGATTTATTATGGACTATTAATTGCGAAGTCTTATGAGTCAATCGGGTGTGGTTATCTATAATGTTAGGGCTCATACCTTAACTTCTCACGACGAGACTTGCAATTTAATAGTTTATAATGTATTTTTAAATAAAATATTTAATTGTTTATCAATGACGTAATTTGCAAATGTACTATCTAGTTGCAAGGATAAGGTTCGGGGAGACTCATCAAGACTTCGGTCTTGTAGATACCATTACCCTATAATACCGGACTACGTTGTAGTTTCCTTACCTTGCATACTATTTAGGAAGCCACGAATGGTCTAGGGTTTGAATGATTTTTAATCATTCTATAATCTTTTTCCGCGATAAATAAGAAATCTTTATATTTAAAATTACATTGAATCATCAATTTTTAAAGGTAACACTATTTATACATAAGATGTGTAGATAATTGGTGATACCGTAATAAATAACTTAATTGAGTAAAGTTTTATTAAAATTTATGATACGAAGATGTATGCATGCTTCTTCGTACATATTTGCCACGTCAAATATATACCCTTTTAAATAAGTTTTTGCCATCCAATTTGTAAAAACACTTGCAGTTTCCTTTTTACTATGCGTGAGACGTATGTAAAATTCCAATACCAATGTGATTATACACTTTTTCGTGAGACGTTAGTGTTACATAATCATGTTTCGTGGTGAGACCTTAAACGTGAGGCATAGATGGGATGAAACATGCTTACTAGAATATTATTGTAATAAAGTAAGTCCCAAAAGGCTCTAGGAATTGCACCAGTGGCAATTATTAATCGTCAATTACCTTTTGAATACACCATCACTAGCAGATCAACTGATGTGGTGGTGGTATCTCAAGTAGGGTGCTAGCCTTTAGGAAATTAATTGTTTATATGATTAAACATGGGTAGTTAATTTTCTTCAAGGAGTATTATCGAAAATACTAATAGTTGAACTTTTATGTTTTGTAGATGGCATAACCTGTTCAAAATATAATCCATTCGGCTTTCAGGTCGATGTTTGAAAAAGAAAAACTTTCTGGTACTAATTTCAATGACTGGTTCAGTGGACTTAAGTTAGTCTTAAGATTCGAAAAGAAAATGTATGTCATTGAACAGCCATTACACGTAGCTCCTCCTGCTGATTTTGAAAACCAAGTGCTGGCATAATGGAATGCAGTTTATGATGCATATAATGAGGTTGCTTGTTTAATTCTTGGAAGTATGACCCTTGAGCTTCATAGACAATTTGAAAACTCTCCACCATATGACATGATAAGGGAGCTTAAATCTATGTTTGAGATACAAGCTAGAGTGGAGAGGTTTGACCTAATCCAAACTTTCCATGCTTGCAAACAAGAGAAGGGTAAACCAGTTGGAGCTTATGTCCTTAAGATGAAAGGATATTTGGAACAACTGGAATGTCTTGGTTATGTGCTACCACATGATATTAGTGTAGGTTTAATCTTGAATGGCCTCACTAGTGATTTTGTTGGTTTTGTAAGAAATTACAATATGCATAACATGGGGAAGACAATAGATGAACTACATGCTATGCTTATTGAGTATGAAAAAGGTTTACCTAAAAAGGCTGCTACACCACAAGTAATGGCGATTCAAGGTGGTAGAATCCAGAATGCCAATAAGAAATCGCTTAAAGCTAAAGGGAAGGGTAAAGCAAAAGGCAAGGGAAAGGATAAACTAGTTTATATCCCTAAGCCTAAAAACCCTAAACCTTTAACTAAAGAGTACCCAGCTAAGTATGACACCTGCCACCACTGTAAGGAGGTGGGTCATTAGAAAAGGAATTGTCTTGTTTATCTTTCTGAGTTGTTGAAGAAAAAGAAGCAAGTTGGCTCTGCCAGTTCTTCAGGTATCTTCACAATAGAATTATTTTCTTTCCCTAATAAATCATGGGTGTATGACACTGGTTGTGGTACTCAAATTTGTAACACAAAATAGGGACTTAGAGGAGAAAGGAAGCTGAAACAAGGAGCACTCTACTTGTATGTGGGCAATGGTGTTCGTGCACAAGTGGAAGCTATTGGAAGTTATGACTTAGTTTTACCTAATGGTCTAGTGATTTTTTTAGACAATTGTCATTATGCACCTACTATAACTAGAGGTGTTGTTTTAGTTTCTCGTTTGGTTGACAATGGATTTATTCAATGTTTTACGGGTTATGGAATTTTAGTTTCTAAGAATGATGTTCTTTATTTTAATGCTATTCCACGTGATGGTATTTATGAAATTGATATGAATAATCTTGTACCAAATGTTAATTCTATTTATAATGTTAGCAATAAAAGAGCCAAGTATAACTTGGACTCTACTTATCTATGGCACTGCCGTCTTGCTCATATAAGCAAGAAACGTATTGAAAAGCTGCAAAATGATGGGCTTTTAAAGTCAACGGATGATGAATCCTTTAATCAATGCGTATATTGTTTATCAAGAAAGATGACAAGAAAACCCTTTCCGCATCGTACCGAAAGGGCAAGTGATCTTCTTGGAATTATACATACTGACATATGTGGTCCACTAAGACATGTGTCAAGACAAGGTGCTAGCTACTTCATTACATTCATGGATGATTATAGTCGTTATGGTTATGTTTATTTACTTAAACATAAACATGAAGTCTTTGAAACATTCAAGGTGTTTAAGAATGAAGTGGAAAATCAACTCGAAAAGACAATTAAGGCTCTTCGATCAGATCGAGGTGGCGAGTACATAAGCCAAGAGTTTAAAGATTATCTTAAAGCTTGTGGAATTGTTCAACAGCTTACTCCTCCATACACACCACAACATAATGGCGTGTCTGAGAGGATGAACCATACTTTGTTAGACATGGTACGATCTATGATGAATCTTACAACTTTGTCGTTATCCTTTTGGGATAATGCTCTAGAGTCTGTAACACGCATTCTCAATATGGTTTCAACTAAGATGGTTGATAAGACACCATATCAACTGTGGTATGGAAAAGTTCCAAATTTGTCTTACTTAAAGGTCTGGGGATGTGAGGTGCTTGTGAAGCGGGATGCGCCTGAAAAACTCAAACAAAGATCTGTTAAGTGTATCTTTATAGGATACCCAAAGGAAACAATGGGTTACTATTTCTACTTCCCACCTGAAAACAAAATTGTTGTTGCAAGGTATGCTGAATTCTTTGAGAAAAGTCTCATAAGTCAAGAAATCAGTGGGAGAGCCATAGATCTTGAAAAAGTTTAATATGAATATACATCACCTTCTGAAAACACTAGCGAAATTCCTATGGAGGTTGAAGGTTTTGAACCACCTCAACAGGAAGTGATTCCGGTTCGTCGGTCCAAAAGGGCACATCGAGCTCCAAACCGCTTATGTCTAAATGTAGAGGCGGAGGAGCATAATCTAGGGGATCTTGGTGAACCCACTAGCTATAAAGATGTTATGTTGGATCCAAAATCTAAAAAGTGGCTCGATGCTATGAATGTGGAAATGCAATCCATGGTAGACAATATGGTATGGGTCTTGGTCGATCTTCCTCTTAATTATAAGATTGTTAGGAGTAAGTGGCTTTATAAGAAAAAGACTAAGATAGATGGCAATGTACACACCTATAAAGCTCTTCTTGTAGCAAAGGATTATACTCAAACATTTATGGTTGATTATGAAGAAATGTTCTCACCCGTTGCTGACATTAGAACTATTAGGATTCTCATAACCATAATGGCGTTCTATGATTATAAGATATGGAAAATGGATGTCAAAACTACCTTCTTAAATGGTTATCTTGATGAAGACATTTATATGGTACAACCTAAAGGTTTTGTTGATCCTAAACATCCCAGAAAAGTATGCAAGCTTCAAAGATCCATTTATGGTCTTATGCAAGCATCAAGAAGCTGGAATAAAAGATTTGATAAGGAAATCAAAAAGTTTGATTTTGCTCAAAATCTTAATGAGCCATGTGTATATCAAATTCCTCATCTTATATGTTGATGACATAATTATCATGGGAAATCACATTCCAAGTCTGCAAAGTGTAAAAGATTATATTGGAAAGTGTTTTGCTATGAAAAATTTAGGGGAAGCGGCATTTATTCTTGGAATCAGGATCTATAGAGATAGGTCAAAGCGATTAATTAGACTTGGTCAAAATGCTTACATGGATAAGATCTTAAAGAGATATAAAATGGATAATTCCAAACGTGGTAATATCCTCATGCAAGAAAAACTTAACTTGAACAAAACACAAGGTGCTTCAACACCCGAAGAGGTGAAGCGTATGCAAAATGTACCTTATGCTTCGGTTGTAAGATCCATTATGTATGCGGTTAGATGCACCAGACCTGATGTTGCATTCGCGCAAAATATAACAAGCCGGTTTCAACAGAATCCTAGTGAACCTCACTGTACTGCTGTGAAAAATATTCTTAAGTATTTAAGAAATACTAAAGATATGTTTTTTGGTTTATGGTGGAAATCCGGAAGGTGAGCTAAGAGTTGATTGCTACTACGATGCTGGATTTAAGACTGATAGAGACAACATCAAATCTCAGACAGGATATGTTTTCATTTTGAAAGGAGGTGCGGTGGACTGGAAGAGCTCCAAGCAAAGTACTACTACAATGTCTGCTATAGAAGTTGAATATATTGCTGCTTCAGAAGCTGCAATGGAAGCTGTTTGGATTAGGAAGTTTATTTCAGGGCTTGGTATAGTACCAACAATAAACGAACCAATTAAGATGTATTGTGACAACTCTGTCGTACTTCTTATTGCTAATGAACCGGGGGTTCAGAGAGGCACCAGACACTATCATAGAAGATACCATTAGGTTCGCGAGTGTATTGAACTGGGCGAGATAAATCTTCTTAAAGTTCACACAGATAACAATCTAGCTGATCCTTTTACGAAGGCTTTACCTAAAGGAAAGCTTACTCAACATGCTAGGAGCATAGGACTTCGTTTAGCTAGTAGTTTCATGTAGATCTGTGTTTTTGGTATTTGGATAAGTGATGTTTGAACATTTTTATTTTATGATAATGATACTTGGAATTTTGTTATTTTTATTATAAATTGTATCCTATATTTGCATGTTTAAATCCATGAATAATTCTTAATTAATCTAAATTAATCCGTTGTCGATTAACAATATGGGAATATTGTTAAACTAAGACAAATCTCAGTGATTAGTGATATTTGAGATATTAATGATGAGTCCACCAAACTCACATAATATTCATCAGATGAATATTGGATTTCCCCAACCTACAAGAATATTACTTTTTGGATCGTCACCATTAAGTAAATCTTGTAAGTGATTTTATTTACAAAATCCTTTGACTTAAGATGCAAGTAGGTCTTGTATATGTGAATAATCCTTCTTGATCTAGTTTAAGTTGTCCTGAATAAGGTTAACTAATAAGGGCTATTTTAGAAGTGATTGTGAAGCATGATGACTTATCACTTGTAGTCAATATAGAATTTGTTCCTTCAATAGTTGAAGTATGATGCCACTAGGGCCCTCGTAGAATTAATCAGATGTATGTATGGCCGTACCAAAAAACTCATGAAAATATGTCACATTGATTTTTGGTAATCTTGATTAGTTATATATACGAGAAACAGAATCGTTAAATAATAGAATGACTTCGATACATATCCATTTTTAACATGGTATCGGAAACAAAGGGATTGTAAATTAATAAAACATTTGTCCGTGACTTTATGAAACCACACTCGGATATTTCTGGGAGCATTGGTGTGTTGCTAGACGCTTACCAATGTTATTGTTTTATTTATACATGTCCAAGTGGGAGCTGTTGGATTATGTACACGATAAATAAAACATGTCTAGATTATTTATTCGAGCCTAAGGGGACACATGCATTAATACATAAAACAAAGATATTAATATATTATAGTAATATATTAAATATTTAACTGGAATAATAATAGTCGTTAAATGTTAAATATAAGGACTAATAAGCAAACTTAGAAAAATGAAGGTTTTCGGTTCCTTCCTTTTCTTCCTTGGCCGGTCAAACCCCCCCTCCATAAGGAGGTAGGATTGCTTGCTTGCTCACCAAGTTAAGAGGGCTATATAAAGGGATTTAGGGATTCATTATTGACTAATACTTTGATCAAAATTATCCCTAAATCTCTCCCTCTCTTCTCTTTGGTGCGATCGACCAAAAAACCCACAAGGGGATTTCAGTTTGGTTTTTGGTGCGACACAAGAAACCACAAGGGTTTCCGGTTTAGTTGATCGTCAAGCTACGGTGTTCGTTGCTAAATCACTACTAGTACTAGCATACATCTTTGTTTGCTAAGAACGTATGGTGTGTGTAAACTTAGAGAGATCATACTTTGATCTCGGTGGTTATGCGTGGTGTTATACATACGCGTATATTGAAGACTGGTGTAACGTTTATTGCTAAAAGGTACACATATTCTAACCTTTTGTTAATTATAAGTTTTATACGTGATCTATGTTTTCCGCTACATGCTCGTGATCTTTAATCGGTTAATAGATGTTAAATCCCAACAAAGCCAACTAGCCTGCCTACAACAAATTGTAGAGCATACTGTTCTTTTCATGACTACTATATTACTATAAAGATTTGCAATGATTTTTGTCAAATCAATTAAGAGTTCCAAAAAGTCGCACAAAGCGACTACCGTTCTAGAGTCGTACAATGAAGTGATTAGCATTAAAACCAGAAAACTAGCCTGTTTGCCTTTCTAAAAAAATCTAGCATGTTTCTTATTGACTGACATGTTTTAGACTACAAAAGAGCTCCCGTTGCTGGACACATACAAATTCAACATGATGCTGTTGGAAAATGGTAGTCGGTTCTACGTTTCTATGATTAGAAATACGTGAACCTATTAGGGGCACACACGTTAATACACGAAGAGTATGATTACTTCACGAATAATATTTATTTAGTTATTTAATTAATTACTTGTTTAATTAATTATATATACTTTCTAAATATAAACTGAGGACCAAAACCAAATAAAACGCAAACCACAAGGAGCCCTTATAATGGCCGACCCTTGAAGGCTCTAGAATATTCTAGAGGGTGTTGGTTTGGCCGGCTAGGGGAAGGAAAAAGGAAGGGAAAAGGAGGTTTGATAAATAAGGAATTTATATCAAACTTGGTGACCAAGTTTTAGGGTTTTGGGGTTCCTATATAAACACACCCCAATATCCCTCATTGATCATTCAATCCTCTCCTAAATCCACTCCTAAAAATCGGTCCTCCCTCTCCCTACACAAATCCACGATCGTAAAAACCCTAAAACCCTTTTTAGGGTTTCGGTAATTTAAGCAAATCGCAAGCACAAACCGCAAGGTTTTGTGCTTTAGCGATTTATCCCTAAATCGCAGGTCCAAACCGCTACTTAGGGATTTTTCCCGTTTTAGCTTGTTTCCTTCGATCGTTGGTTCAAGGTACGCGTGTAGCTGATTCTTCAAAGTAACGAATTAGGGTGTTTGGTTTTAGTGTGGTTCGACTAAAAGGAAAACACAAGAAGTATGTTTGTTTTGGTTTTTGGTTCGAATACAAAGGGTAAAACACAAAGGTGTTTTTGGTTTTGGATTATATACATTTGGTGCTTGTTCGTGAGGGTAAGACTAGCATATCTTGCATAGTCCGTTGACATGATTGTGTGAGCAACCGTAAAGGCGTTTGTTTTAGACGCTTTGAATATTCAAGAATAATCTCAAAAGGTACGCTTTCTATTTTTGCATACGTGTTAACATAATTGCCTTGACTATATCCATTCCGCTGCGTACTCGTAGTTAATGGTTACCTAGATTATTAAAACTGAACAGTGGCATCACGAGTCAACTCGTTTTGGCATCTAGGGTTACACGTTTAAAAGTTAAATTGTACGCCTAGATACACGCCTAAATTTAATTTGTATTTATCCATTGCGATTATTACTTTTCTTTATTATTGCTTTATTGTAAATATGGTAAAGATATGCAAATCTTTACCATAAAATTAATAAAGAAAATTATGCTAGATTTTGCATATTTAAATATTAAAAGTTAATATAGGATTAAAAGAGGAATTTAATTACTTGTTAATATTTGTTTCTTCTTTTAATGTGTTTATTTAGGAAAGTAAATTTTTCTACTTGTTTAAAAGATCTAATGATTTATTTTTGGAAACTAAATTTTTTATTTTTGGAAAATTAAATCTTTTATTTTTGGTAACTAAATCTTTTAATTTTGGAAAATAGATCTTTTAAATTGTAGTTTGATTTATTTCCTAAATTCCGGCTATAAGACCTACGCAATCGCTTTTGCGATGTATGTGGTGATCTAGGCACTGAGATGAACACCTAGTGAGGGCCATATAGTTCTCCAATTGGGGAAGACTCTTTAGAGTTCTCTGATTTTACTTGTTACTAGCTTGTTTAATGTCTTCTTTAATATTATGTTCCTATGTGCTTAGTTGTTTATTAAATTTACATGTCTACACGTCTAAACAAATAAAACACAGACTAATACTTAAAGTGAAACATGACATTAAATTGACCTTAATTTACACGCCTAATATCATGCTCCTCTTGTGACCTGCTATTTGTTTCGTAGAAAATTGTTTTTGTAAAATTAAGCAACCTAAAACTATGAAACATGTTTTTCATGAATTTAAAAAAAAACTAGACGCTATGGACACATGGGAAGTACGGCTCATCCACTAGAATAAACTATAAGAGAAGTTTAAGGCGGACGTGGTCAACACTCCTAAAGAATTCAGGTTTTTAATACGCTTTGCGCTGACTTGATTCTCCGCTTCTTTGTGAGTTTGATTGGAGTTACCATAAACCTTGATGATCACTATAGTGTCATTATTTAAAGGTTTTTAAAATTAGTGATACAAAGTAGTTTGCATGCTTCTTTGTACACTCATTTTACTACATTTATGTGTATACCCCTATGTGTAAATTTTAAGTCTATGCCAGCCAACCAAGAACACATGCATTTGGCTTGGCCTCTTTGGTCAGACCTTAGGGTCATTCCAACCCATGGCGAATTTTACTCACTGGTCAGACCTCTGGTGATTTTTACAATTTTTTGCTTGGTGGACTTAAATCGAGTATGCTTGGTCAAACCTTGGACCCGAGGCATATGATGAGACAAAACATGCTCATGACATTATTACTTGTTTACTAATGTCTTGAACGGTCTCATAAGTCTAAGAGTTGCATTTTAATGCAATTAACGCTCGACTCTTACCTCTTGCCCTACTTGTTTACTCATTGGTCAGACCTTTGGTAATAAGTGGGAGGTCAAGTTAAATCTTAGTCTCAATTAGTAATTAATTGGTTAGTTAATTCTATTAAGAATTTAAGTGTCGAAAATACTAATTATTTGAAATTTTTCTTAAATTGTAGATAACTTCCTCAGTCAGAAACAATTTGGTATTCAGGAGTTTCTTTGAGAAACAAAAACTTACTGGGCCTAACTTTATGGATTGGTACAGACAACTTCGGTTGGTCTTATCACTTGAAGATAAGGAACAATACCTAGAGAAACCAATTCCTGTTGCTACTGTACCTGATCAGCCAATTTCTCCTACTGCTCTTGCCACTTATAATGAGTAGGTCAAGAATCAGAAGGAAGTGGATGTGCTTATGTTATTGTTCATGGACCTAGAGATTCAAAGGAAGCTAGCTCATCTTCGTGCCAATGACATGTTAAAGGAGCTTAAAGCTATGTACTCTAAGAAAGCACAATAGGAACTTCTTCAAACCGTGAGAGAATTTCACGCTTGCAAGGAGGAAGAAGGTCAATCCGTTAGCTCATATGTTCAAAAGATGAAGGGTTACATTGACAGATTGGAACGTCTTGGTCATCCTTCACTTTGAACCTTGGAGTAAGC
The DNA here is from genome assembly GCA_026074375.1 of Tanacetum coccineum. Classification (NCBI taxonomy): domain Eukaryota; kingdom Viridiplantae; phylum Streptophyta; class Magnoliopsida; order Asterales; family Asteraceae; genus Tanacetum; species Tanacetum coccineum. Next base: position 23,365 of record BQNB010002778.1, read on the forward strand.
CTAATCTTGGTTGGACTCTCTAAGGAATATGACAGCTTTGTGCAAAACTATAATATTCACAGCATGGGGAAGACTATAAATAAACTACATGCTATGCTTAAGACACATGAAGAGATGTTACCAAAGAAAGTTGATGCACCTGCGCTTCATGCTATAAGAGCAGGAAAGGTCCAAAAAACAAAAACAAGAAACCGTCTAAGGCTACTAAGGGGGTTCAAGGGAAAGGAAAGGGTAAGATGGTCTATGCTCCTGAGTATAAACCTTCTTATGCTCCTAAACCTAAGAATCCTCCACCACCCAAGAAGGATAATCCTGCGAAGGACGCGATCTGCCACCAATGCAGTAAAGTAGGTCATTAGAGAAGGAATTGTCCCATTTATCTCGCCGAGTTGTTGAAAAAGAAGAAGCTATCTCAAGGAGCTAGCACTTCAGGTATTTTCACCATAGAACTCTATTCTTTTCCTAATAAATCTTGGGTTTATAACACAGGTTGTAGTACTCACATCTGTAATACTACTCAGGGTCTGCAGGGAAGTAAGAAGGTGAATCCAGGAGATTTAAGTCTGTACATGGGCAATGGTCAACGTGCATGTTGGGATATAAAGTCTTCATCAAGTTACTACTGTTGTTGATCATCATGAAGAAAACTCTAAGTGGTTAGTACTGCTAGTGTAAGTTACTACTGTTAATGTAACTTAGTATTGCTGGCATAATGATAAGTACTGCCAGTATAACTTAGTACTGCTAAAGTAAAGTTAGAACTGTTGGTGAAACTTAATGAATATAATCTAAGGGTTTACTACTGCTAGTACATGGTTACTGCTGTTAGTAGATATTAGTACTGCTGACTAACTGAGAGAAAAATATACTAAGTAGTTAATGCTACTTGTATACAGTTAGTGCTGTCAGTGCAAAGAGTTACTGCTATCAGTTCAAGTTAATGTTGCTAGAAGAAATTACAACTGCTAGAAGAGTTAATGCTGCTGATACAAAGAAAGAGTTAAAGATAAAGATTGTAGCTGTCAAAGTTTGTTAAGATATGTATAGAAAAGATTTGTTTGTGATAAGAATGAGATATATAAGGAATAGATTAGAAGAGATAATCTATAAGTTAGGAATTATATTGTAAACCGACTAAGTCTCCTTGGTGTATAAAAGGAGGTCTTAGGGTATTAGTTTAACATATAGACATTACATCTCATTCATAGTTTTTCATAGCTTCAAGGTTGTAAACCCTAATACTGTCAAGAGTATTCGTATAATATATTGAACCTTTTATTGTTTAAAGTATTGAGTTCATTATTACTGTTTCATTATATTCAAATTCATACAAGTTCTTCTTTATATCAAGAGTAGATTCTGCATACTCTTATATACATTCAAATAAAGGTTTCTACCTAAGTTGTTTTGGATTTATCCAATGTAACTTAACCTTACACAAGTTAAGGAGTAAGATCCATTTAGAGTTTGGGATCAACAAGTGGTATCAGAGCTTGTTGTGAAACTTTGATCCAAGAAGAACCAATTTTTACTCTCAAATCTTATTTGCAAGATGGACTCAGATGTTGCTCATATAGTTGCTGCTTCTAAAGTACCAATGCTTAAGCCAGGAGAATTTGAGCTATGGAGGATGAGGATTGAGTAGTACATACAGATGATGGACTATGCTTTTTGGGACGTTATTGAGAATGGGGACTTTGCACTAAAAAATCATGTGGTAGGAGGTGTTGAGACTCCCTTACCACCTACTTCTCTGGAGAAAAAGGCACAAAGAAGGCTTGAGGTTAAATCCAGAAGAACTCTTATGATCGGACTTCCAAACGAACACCAACTCAAGTTTAACTCATTTAAAGATGCTAAATCACTGATGAAGGCTATAGAGAAAAGGTTTGTTGGTAATGATGCTACCAAAAAGACTCAAAGAAACCTACTAAAACAACAGTATGAGAATTTCTCTGGATCAAGCTCTGAAAGTCTTGATTAAACATTTAATAAGCTCCAGAAGCTTGTTAGTCAACTAGAGCTTTTGGGTGAAGTCATCTCTTAGGAAGACATAAATCAGAAATTCTTGAGAAGTTTTCCAAGTGAATGGGGTATGCATGTGATAGTATGGAGAAACAAACCAGACCTGGACAAATTAAGCATGGATGATTTGTTCAATAACTTAAAGGTCTATGAGTCTGAAGTTAAAGGAGTCTCAAGCAGCACTAACACACAAAATGTAGCATTTATGTCCTCCTCCTCAAATAACTTCAACAGTAGTAATGGTGTTAATACTGCTCAAGGAGTTAATACTGCCAATGGAGTATATACTGCTAGCTCTCAGGTTAATACTGCTAGTTCATTAAACATAGATAACATGAGTGATGCAATGATTTGTGCTTTCTTGGCTAGTCAGCCCAATAGCACTCATTTTGTAAATGAAGACCTGGAACAAATCCATCCTGATGATTTAGAGGAAATGGATTTGAAATGGCAAATGGCCATGCTGACCATGAGAGCAAGGAGATTTCTCAAAAATACAGGAAGGAAGTTGAATCTGAATGGGAATGACTCTGTTGCATTTGACAAAACCAAACTAGAATGTTATAATTGTCACAAAAGAGGCCACTTTTCAAGGGAGTGTATGGCACCAAGGCAACATGACAGCAGAAATAGAGAAGCCACAAAGAGGACTGTGCCAATTGAGACACCAAACTCCTCAGCACTAGTGTCATGTGATGGGCTAGGAGGCTATGACTGGAGTGACCAAGCAGAAGAGGGACCAACAAACTATGCACTCATGGCCTACTCAACTTCATCAGCTTCATCTTTAGATTCTGAGGTATCTAATTGTTCTAAATCTTGTTTAAAAGCTGTTGAAAATCTTACATCCACTAATGAACAATTGATAAAAGACTTAAGAAAATCTGAAATAATGGTTGTAGCTTACAAAGAAGGATTAAAATCAGTAGAACAAAGGCTTGAGTTTTTTAAAAACAATGAGTCAAATTATCTAAAAGAAATCAAAGTTTTAAAACTTGACATCCATTGTAGAGATAGAGCCATTACAGAACTTCAAAGGAAGCTTGAGCTAGCACAAACTGAAAAAGATAGCATTCAATTAAATGTAGATAAATTAGAGAATGCATCTAAGAGCCTTAACAAGATAATAGAGTGCCAAATTATGGATAACTGCAAGGAAGGATTAGGATGCAATGCAGTTCCACCTCCTCACACAGGCTTATTTGCACCTCTAAAATCAGACTTGTCTTATAGAGGGTTAGAAGAGTTTTCTAATGAACCTAAAATTGAAGAGTCAAAAGATAAGTCTACAGATATAGAGCCCGAATCTGTTAGGAAGAGTAATGAGGCACCAATCATTGAGGATTAGGTATTAGATGATGAAGAGGAAAAGGTTGAAAAGAATGAAGTCAAACCTAGTTTTAAAAAGATAGAGTTTGTTAAAGCTAAAATTGATAATAAGACTATGGAAACAGTTAAGAATGATGAGCAAACTAAACAAAACACTCATAGGAAAAGAGGTAACCAGAGAAATTGGAATGGAATGATGTCTCATAGGTTAGGAAGTAACTGGGAGATGTTTAATAAATCATGCTATGAGTGTGGTAGTTTTGAGCACTTGGTGAGAGATTGTAAATACCATCAAAGAAAGATTGAAAATCAAAAGGTGGTAGAACTAGTTTGGAACTATAATCAAAGGGTAAATCATAGGAACTTTGCTAAAAAGAATCACCCTAAGGATAAAAGAAACCAAGTTCCAAAAGCAGCACTAACTGTTAATGCTGCTAGACAAAAATTTTCAAAAGCAGCACTAACTGTTAATACTGCCAGACCAATTGCTACTCTGACCCAAAAGGAACAATGAATGTTGCAAAACAAATGTTACATTTTTCAACACAAACAAATTAATTTGTTTATAGGCCCATTCAAAAGCAAACAGCCCTTAAAAACACTCCTACTACAAAAAGGGTTAAAACTGTTAGAAGGAATGTTAATGCTGTTAAGGGAAAAAGGGGTAATGTTGTTAAGGCCTCAGCATGTTGGGTATGGAAACCAAAGACTAAAGTATTAGACCATGTTTCCAGACATAACAATGCATCTATCACACTTAATAAATTTGATTATGTAGATGCACAAGGCAGATCCAAGTCAGTAATGGCTTGGGTCCCCAAAAGATGCTAATCTTCTTACTACATGTGCAGAGTAATCTACAGGTGAATCTACAAGACAAAGGAGTAATAGACAGTAGATGCTCTAGGCACATGACTGGGAACATGTCCTACCTCATAGATTATGAGGAGATTGATGGGGGATATGTTGCCTTTGGAGGAAATCCCAAAGGAGGGCAGATTACTGGAAGTGTTAAAATAAATACTAGCAAATTAGATTTTGAGTATGTGTACTTTGTAAGAGAACTTAAGTTTAACATCTTTAGTGTCTCACAAATGAGTGACAAAAAGAATAGTGTTCTCTTTACCGACACTGAATGTATTGTATTATCCCATGACTTTAAGAGAACTGATGAAAATCAAGTTCTACTTAGAGTTCCAAGACAAAACAATATGGACAATATTGATTTAAAGAACATTGTTCCCAAAGGAGGACTAACTTGTCTCTTTGCAAAGGCCACTTTAGATGAATCAACACTTTAGCATAGAAGGCTTGGAAACTTAAACTATAAAACCATAAACAAATTGGTTAAGGGAAATCTTGTTAGAGGTTTGCCTTCTAAAAAATTTGAAAATGATCAATCATGTGTTGCTTGTCAGAAAGGAAAGCAACATAGAGCCTCTTGTAAGACCAAAGTTGAGAACTCAATCAACACACCTTTACATCTTTTACATATGGACTTATTTGGTCCAACATTTGTTAAAAGTCTGAATAAAAAGATGTATTACCTAGTTGTCACATATGACTATAGTAGATTCACTTGGGTATTTTTTCTAGGAACAAAGGACGAAACTAGTGGCACACTTAAGTCCTTTATAACTAGGGTAGAAAATCTAATGAATCTCAGGGTTAAAGTGATAAGATGTGACAATGGAACTGAGTTTAAAAACAAGGAAATGAATCAGTTATGTAAAATGAAGGGTATTATGAGACAATATAGTGTGGCTAGGACTCCTCAGCAAAATGGAGTTGCTGAAAGGAGAAATAGGACACTTATAAAGGCTGCTAGGACAATGCTTGCAGATTCTAAATTTCCTACAACATTTTGGGCTGAAGCAGTTAATACTTCTTGCTATGTCCAAAATACGGTATTAGTTATCAAGCCTCATAACAAGACCCCTTATGAACTATTTCATGGTAGAACTCCGGCCTTAAGCTTCATGAGACCATTTGGGTGTCTTATTACTATCCTTAATACCATAGATCACCTAGGTAAGTTTGATGGGAAAGTTGATGAGGGATTCTTTGTTGGATACTCTCTTAATAGCAAAGCATACAGAGTATTGAACAGTAGAACCAAGATTGTGGAAGAGAACTTACATGTTAGGTTTAGTGAAAATACTCCTAATAGTGTAGGTAGTGGACCTGACTAGTTGTTTGATATTGATGCACTAACCAAGACAATGAACTACCAGCCAGTAATTGCACAGTCTAATGAATTTTCAGGTACAAAAGCAAGCAATAATGCAGGAAAAGCTAAGGAAAAAGAACCTGTAAAAGACTATATCTTGCTACCACTTTGGACTGCTGATCCACCCTTTTTCAATAATCCAAAGAGTTCTCAAGATGATGGATTCCAACCTACAAATGATGGTGAAAAGAAGGTTGACAAAGAGTCAAGCAAAGAAGATGAATGCAAAGATAAAGGGGAGGAAGAAAGTACTAACAACACTAACAGAGTTAATACTGTTAGTTCAAATATTAATGCTTCTAGTTCTAGTAAAGTTAATACTATTGGCACAAACATAAGCATTGATCTTACTTATGATCCAAACATGCCTGAATTGGAAGAAATAGGTATATTTGAGGATGCATCTGATGATGAAGAAGTTGGTGCAGAGGATGACATACATAATTTGGAACCGACTTTTACAGTCAGTCCTATTCTAACTACAAGAATACACAAGGATCGTCCTCTTGAGCAAGTCATTGGAGATTTGCATTCAGCACCTCAGACAAGGAGAATCTCAAAGAATTTGGAGGAGCATGGGTTTGTCAGCAATGTTATTTCAAGAACAAACCATAAAGACCTCTAAAATTGCTTATTTGCTTGTTTCCTATTCCAAATGGAACCCAAGAAGGCAATTCAAGCCTTAAAAGATCCAAATTAGATAGAAGCCATGCAGGAGGAGCTTTTGCAGTTCAAACTTCAAGATGTATGGACCTTAGTTGATTTACCACAAGGCAAAAGAGCTATAGGCTCAAAATAGGTTTATAGAAATAAGATGGATGAAAAAGGGATAGTGATCAAAAATAAGGCAATGTTAGTTGCTCAGGGACACACTCAAGAAGAGGACATTGATTATGATGAAGTGTTTGAACCAGTTGTAAGGATAGAGGCAATAAGACTATTCCTGGCATATGCTTCATTCAAGGATTTTTTTTTTATTTTCCAGATGGATGTGAAGAGTGCCTTTCTATATGGAAAGATTAAAGAAGAGGTCTATGTGTGTCAACCTCTAGGGTTTGAAGATCCTAACTTTCCAGATAAGGTTTATAAATTTAAAAAGGCACTTTATGGTCTGCATCAAGCCCCAAGGGCATGGTATGAGACCTTGTCCACATATTTGTTGGACAATGGATTTAAAAGGGGACAGATTGACAAGACATTGTTCATAAAGAGAAACAAAAGTGATATCTTACTTGTTCAAGTATATGTTGATGATATTATTTTTGGATCTACAAAGAAGGAGATGTGTGTTGCACTTGAAAAATTAATGCATGACAAATTTCAGATGAGTTCAATGGGGGAACTCACTTTCTTTTTGGGACTACAAGTAAAACAAAAGAAAGAAGATATATTTATCAGTCAAGATAAATATGTAGCTGAAATTTTGAAAAAAATTAGGTTTTCTGATGTCACACCCCGCCAAGACGGAAACGCGAGGCGTAAACAAGAATGGATATCATCACAACACATGGTGTCTATATAGAGAATACTCAAATGAAAACTAAAGTAAAGCAAAGACACAAAGTGTCATAACAATACCCAAAACCTAATGATGTCTTTATTAATGAGAAAGAGGTCTCGTCAATAAATGACATGCATAACATAATCCAAAAAATTCATGCTAACGCATTTATTCAAATAGAAAACGTAAATAAACTCAAGAGTGAACTCCAATGTAATCCTAGCGGTCATTCTAGCCACTTCTCTTAGCTTTAATATCCTCATGAACCTCACCTGAAAATGATGCATAAAAACGTCAACACAATGGTTGGTGAGAGTCATAGGTTTAAAACACACAAACCAATCCTTAAAAAAACAAAACAATTTGCTGCGATTAACATAACATATCATGGCAGAACAATTTAAGCTATCTATCACATAGGCTATCATACAACTCACAATCAATCACAACGGGACGGAACGTGCCCACGATCCACATAACAAAGCCTGGGGTAATCCATTACCCTCCGATCGGAATCACACAGTATGGAGTATTATTTCAACCCTCCAGTTAGATTTGGAATGAGTAGAGTCACTACCCTCCAACCGGAATCACACAGAAATACATGTGTAGGTTAGTAGTTAGTAACATCCCGTCTCCATAATTCAAGAGAATCACTGTGCATATTTTATTCTGAAATATTGCGTAGGCTGGTATTAAAATGATAGTTGTATTTTGTTTCGTTAATATACATGTTATTGCTGAATTTTTAAATTTTGGTTTGTTTTTGTTTAGGTTTGTTAATGTTTTAGAATTTGTTAAGGTTATGTCCTTATATCTGAATTTGTGTTTTTAGATATTTATTGTTATTGTCATCGTCGGCATCCTCTGCATGGCCAAACCGAGAGTTTTCACAAGGCAAACCTTTTGCAATACAAGTAACTATTTTAGCTTTTTTGCAACATATCTATTGTATTTTTTTATATACGAGGCGTTCAGACTCGTGCGTTGCACCGGGCTTGAATCTAATTGTTTATTGCGTAATGTTTATGTGAACTATATACACCTAGAGGTAGAATGCAATAAAAGTGCTAGTCCATATTACACTTTATTTGTTTTGTACTCTGAGATAACATCATTTTTGTAATGAATCCAAAGTATCTAACAAAGTATAAGAATATACCTTTTATTCATTTTATCATTAAGTACTTAGCTAATTAGAATTTACCAAACAATTTGAACAACTTTCATCTGACTATCACAATGTCTAGCAACTTACATCCAAACAGTATCTTATGCAGCCCCTTTTGTTTTATTCCGAACTCACTTATTGACTTCAGAAAGCACATCTCTAAATAGCTCTACTACAAAATCAACTTGATGTGTGTTTTACATGCTTTAAATTTATAATATTAGGGTCATACGGTTTAATGACTAAAAACTTAACATGTTGGGGGCAAAGTATACCCTATTCGAGTGTACTCTATAGTATTAGGTAAGTCTAGGTCAAACCATGGGATTTGTAGCAATTCACATAATGTTTATCAAGTAACAAAGCTAAATGATTGTCACGGATCAAATAGCTAAAATGTGTGTAAAGCAAACAAGGAACAAGGAGTGATTCACATAACATAATAGATGGGGATAAAGCAAGACTTTATATAAACAAAGCATACAAGTCATATATGACGGGTAATCATAATTACAAGTATATCTACCAATGATAACATAGAATCTTTTCGGCCAATATACTACATCATCACTAGTGCATTAGGAATGGTTCATATCAAATATGCATATATATGAATTTCTCCCAACCTGATTGGTCAACATAAGGAAGGGTCTTAAACATAATTTTACTTGGGTTGTTTATTAATTTACCACATAATTCTCACAAGTATGATATTGATTCGCGACTCAAAACCAACCATTACAACTAACTCTTTCGACCTATAATAGTTGCACAAATCAAATCACTGGATTAACAATGATCAGTAAAGATAATCGAATTATAAATCCATAGATTTATTTATATTATATATCTATTTAGTAATATATATATATATATATCTATTATATTATATATATCATATATATTCATAGTCATAGCAAAATCATCCAAAATATTTCATAAATATGTTTACATATGAAGATCAAGTAACATACAATATTTCGACTTACAACAACCACCAACCCAAAACTAACAATTCCATGATCAACCAACAACCAATTGCTACTGAGATAACCCAGAATATACCAAGTAATTTCTAGAAATCCGCAACATATTACCAAATGGAGTGTTTGGTAACAAGGTTTATTGTGATGATCTTAAGAGAATTTGGCGTGAATCCTCCAAGAATCAAAGTGATAAGTGTTTGTTATGGAAATAGATGATATGTGGTCTAGATATGGTGTTAGATTTCTGAAATTCATGGTGGAGAGTGGTGGTTCGCGGTTGTAGCATGGTGGTGAGAAGGGGTGTTTGGATCATTGGATCCTAAGATCCTCACCACTCCTTCCTCCTCTCCCTATTGATTTAGAGAGTGTGTGTGTGTGTGTGTGTGTGTTATATGTGATGGATGATTCATTCTAAGCACATATAGAGGTATTTATAGGGTAAAAATCACTTGGGGACCAAGTTGGGGTTGTATATGGACGTTTTTGGGGCCAAATTCATGATAAGTGCACCGTACTTTGGGTAAAACAGGCATACTTCTCGTTGTTTTCAGTTTGTGGCTTTTTTTATAAGTTGTAGATAATTGAATTTTCTTCGCGTGGCCTCTTGAACCAACTAAAACGGAGTTCGTATGACCGAGTTATGGCCAAAACAATGAACGGGTGTCGGGTAGCATTCAACTTGAGTTCTTTCTTCGTTTAAGCTTTAATTCTTTGTGTATTCTTCCGTTTTCTTCCACGACACGTACTTAGAACCTACAATAGCAAATATACTCGATTAAGTACCAAAAATTCTTATTATTAACCAATTTATATGCATAAAAGCACACATAACGCATATAGAAATTTGTATAAATTGAGCGTTATCAAATCCTCCTACACTTAAACTTTGTTTTCCCTCAAGCAAATCTAAGAAAAATAAATTTTATAAACAAGGTCCTAAGTGACAAGACAAGAAAATTTTTAAATTTCGATATTTTTTTATTTTTTTATTATTATTGTTTTTTCTGAAAAAATTTATTGAGTGTGAAAAATCAAAAATATTTTTGGTTTTTTTAATAAATAAGTGCAAAAGGCGCAAGCACCCCTCCCCCCTCACACTTAAGGGTTTGCTTGCTCTCAAGCAAAATAAAGAAAAGAAATAAGCTTTACAAAATACAAAATAGAATTATGAAAAATATTTTTGAATTTTAATATGTGAAAGTAGAGATGTTTGACAATACCTAATGATCTTCAAGCTGTTATAACATGACTAAGCACCTCATGAATAAGGAAAAGTATAATTCACTCAAACACTCGTATGTGATGTAATAGAGGGTAAATGGAAAATCACACTCATTCACTCAGACATACTTATTTCATACCATAGGCTTGTACAAGAAACAAAACTGCACCGACATGGCGTAAGCACCAGTTATAAATATCAAAAGAGGACTTTTATTCGGGTTGTACTATTAGGCTAAGGGTTAATAAGGGTATGGATAAGGCATAAGAAATATATACTGGAAATGGTTTTATAATATATATGTCGACAAGTCCAAGAAACCCATATTGCTAGTTACGACATACCACAAACCCGTGAGGTATCAAACACTCAACCTCTCTCGATCATAATCAAACCGACACAAATGTAATATAGCAATACATCTCAAGTGCCAACAACAATCCAACTCTTATTCATCACTTTTTTTTCCTTTTTTTTCTCTTTTTTTACGATTCATTTTTTTATCACTTTTTTTTACTTTTTTTTCTTCTCTTTTTTTTACTCTCTATTCACATTCAAACAACTAACAATTCCCCCACACTTGTGATAAGGACACAACACAAAAATACGAATAGAAGGTGTACAGTCTTCATCTTCGTTGAAATGGCACAATACTTATAACAAAGTGCGACCAAACTATAAGCAAAAATCAACCAATCATACTAAGCAACTAGCAACCAACCATTTAGACTTTCGATAAGGTGTAAGGCTAGACTAAAGGTTATATATTTTTGTATTTTTTCAGTGGATGTAAGAAATGAAATGATTGGTTCTGCGGTTAAACTAGGGGTATCTAGCACTAAAAATGAGTGCTAACAAAATGGTTTTATTTGGATGGTTAGCTAATCAGTGTAATTATCTAAAAGAATAAATAATGTTAAATGGATGGGCTAATTTGGTTAAATCCTAAGTTGCTTCTTTATCACATAAAAATACATATATCACGCGCACATGATCTCACTGCAGTCTCGTAATGATTTCAAGCATAAGTTCTAGAATCAATAAATCACGGGCACACTCATAAACAAAGGAATCAAGCATAAAATATGTATGCTATATATATGCTTAAAAATTCTCACATATTTACTGGAATGGTTATAAATGCACAAGTAATGTCATTGTTTTGATAATAAAAAAATGTAAAAACTTCTAAGATAAAAATAAACGTTCACAAATTATTAATTGTAAAATTCCGTTTCTAAGATTAGTGATCACTTAAGGTATGGACAAACAAAATCATTAAGCATGATTAGTGATCAAGAAAATATTTCTCTCTTAACCATTACTTTTATTCTACAAAAGTATTTTCACAAAAATTAAATATACAAAAATATTTTTTATTGATGACATCAAATAACGTCATATTTATAACATCATTTATCCCATCGTAATTACAATATTCTATAATTATGGCAAAGAATTGTTACTTAATCAATTATATTTGAGAATTGCAGTAATTAGGGAGTACTTGGTGAAAGTTAGCAAAAGGCGCGCATTCTGGAGCTTAAACGAAGATATTTTGAAGATTATTGAGTCTGACTACCAATACACCGTATTGTTAGAAATACTAAAAAGAGTCGGTCACTTCCAATATAGATAGTCATAGCTCGTAGTAAGTCGTATGGTTTAATTAGAAAGCTAACCGGGCCAAAGGCCCATGGATAAGCCCACTAAAACCCATGGGCCGGCCATTGTATGAGATATATAAACCCTCTTCACACATGGAGAGGGTGTTGGTTGTTCATTTCACATTCTTGTAATCTAATATTTTCCTTTTCACTTTCTCTCACTAAGTGTTCATCCAACCACCTCTTTCTCTCTCTAAACCTTAACCAAATCCATCCATTCATGTGTTAAGATATTCTACAATTGGTATCAAGAGCCATGAGGTGATATTGTTTGTGTTGTGTGCCTTTTTTTACTCAATTTCTACTCGCCAAGTTCTATTTTTTTGGTTCGAAGATTGTTTGTACACATAAAGATCTTGTTCTTTGGAATAGGTGATCTAGTATCTTAGTTATACAAGGTGTACAAGCATATATCCAAGAAAATATCATTTTTGTGCTAGTTTGGTTCGAAAAGTTTATAAAAAGTACAAATCTTGATTTCAAATTTTTTGTCTTAAAAACCATAAAGTTTGTATTTTTAAGGTTCTTATAGGCTTAGTATAACTAGTTGTACAAGAAAAATCGGGTAAAAATGTCAAAAGGTGTGTCTTTTTAAGATTTTTGATTTTTGAGTTTCATAGTAAATAGGTCAGGCGATTTATACGTCTTATTCAGGCCATCTATACGTTTGTTCAGGCGATTTATACGTATTGATTTGATCAGGCGATTTATACGATATCCCTTCAGGCGATTTATACAATCATTTGGTCAGGCGATTTATACAATCATTTTGTTTAGGCGATTTATACAATCACTTTGTTTAGGCGATTTATACGATCATTTGGTCAGGCGATTTATGCAATTAAATTGTTTAGGCGATTTATACAATCACTTTGTTTAGGCGATTTATACAATCATTTGGTCAGGCGATTTATACAATCATTTTGTTCAGGCGATTTATACAATCATTTTGTTCAGGCGATTTATACAATCACTTTGTTCAGGCGATTTATACAATCATTTGGTCAGGCGATTTATACACTCATTTTGTTAAGGGCGATTTATACATTTTTCAAGGGAGAACTATACACGCTTATTAGGTGAATTATACGGTTGTTCTTTGATTCGTAAAATCCCGTGAATATTCGATTTCTTGGTTTTATCAAGAATTGTAAAATCCCGTGTATTCCGAAAGACTCAACTTCATTAATCAATTCTCACTTTAAGATAACAACCTCCAATCACTGTCCGATCATTTTAATCTTCTCACCTTGAAATGGATTCAATGATTTCACTTGGTTAAAAGAATACTCTTGCTGAGTACATGATACTCTCCGGTGCTGACAATCATCCACCTATGTTAGACAAAGACCTGTATTATTCTTGGAAAAGTCAAATGGAATTATACATGTAAAATAGAGAGCACGGAAGAAAGATACTTGAATTAGTTGAACATGGTCCTCTCATTTGGCCTACGGTTGAAGAGAACGGTGTGATCAGAACGAAGAAATATGCTGAATTATCTGCTGCTGAGAAAATTCAAGCTGATTGTGATATGAAAGCTACTAATATCATTCTTCAAGGCCTTCCTGCTGATATCTATTCACTTGTGAATCACCACATAGTTGCTAAAGATTTATGGGAGAGAGTTCAATTATTGATGAAAGGTACATCTTTAACAAAGCAGGAAAGAAAGTGTAAGTTGTATGATGCATTTGATAAGTTTACTCACATCAAGGGGGAATCACTTCATACGTATTACTTGAGATTCACTCAGCTGATTAATGATATGAACATCTATAAAATGAACATGGAGCAATTTCAAGTGAATACCAAGTTCTTAAACAATCTTCCACCTGAATGGAGTAAGTTTATGACTGATGTCAAGCTTGTTAAAGATTTTCATACCTCCAACTTTGATCAGCTTCATGCATATCTTGAACAACACGAACTCCATGCAAATGAAGTCCGTATTATGCGTGAACGCAATCAAGATCCACTTGCATTCATTGCAAATCAGCAGATGACACCACCTCACTTTAACTCTTATCAATCATCTTACAACAATCCTCAACTTCAACAACAATTTTCACCATCACAATATGGATCAATTCTACACAATCAACATTACTTATTTACTTATCCATCACAACTACAATTCAATCATTCATCCATTTCACCATCACATTCATATCAGTCTCAAATGAATAATCAAACCTTATCTGTACACAATGTAACTGTAGAGCTCCTCAAGTTGCTAGTATCAATCTACCTCCAGCTCTCTTAGACACTCTCACACAACCTATTGTACTTGAGTCACCATTTGAAGAGACTCTGTCTTTGTTAGGTTTATGATATTTTCTCTATGGTGATAGATAAAACGATTGCCGATGTGACTCAATAAACTCGCTCAGTATAGGACTTGAATGCTCATAGATATGTAGACTTCTATGAGATGGTTTACGCTCACACCAACCAACTCACCCCCACACCCTACCCCCCCTCTGACATAATCCACTCCTCTGAACCGCCTTCCCTCCCCTCATCTCTAAGAAACCTAAAGAACCCACTACTCTCACTGGACGACAGCGGATTACAGTTGCTAACAGTTGCGGAGACAATCGGCAAAATTCATTCTGGTACTTCTTAGTAAGAGTAATGCTCCAATTGTTCAAGGGGAATACACTGCTACTGTCCCTGTGAACATGCAAAGAATTGTTATTAAATGCGTTCACAATGTCAAGGTAAAGGCACCACAATGGCTAGGCAATGCACTCAGCCCGAAAAGACCAAGGACGGAGCATGAAGCCATGGTTACAAAGAGAAAGCATTGTTTAGCAGAAGCTCGGAGTTGAGTTGGTCAATTTATTAGATTGAAGAACAACTTTCATTTCTTGCCGATCCAGGAGTTCCAGCAAGTCAAGCTCAGACAATCATTCCTCACAATGATGGCTTTCCAGATGAGGATTTGATTAATTTTGATTCTGACTGTGTTGATATATTGTCTGCACAAACGGGTTATTATGCCAAAAATTTCCAAACTTGGTTGTCTGTAATATATCTCAAGATGGGGTACCTAATACTGAAACCTATCTGAATGATATGGATAATCAAAGTGTGCATGCATTGCAGGATTTTGAACAATCACCAGTTATGGATTTTCCAGATAATGAGATATCTAGTGATAGCAATATCATTCCATACTCTTAGTATTTGCAAGAAACACAACTGGCAACTGTTCAAGATACTAATTTGCAGGCACAACAAGATTCAATGATCTTATCCGTGATTGAACAAATGATTAATCATGTAAATAATTAGGAAAAGGCCAATAATGAACAAAATAATAAATCAATAACCGCTGAGCTTGAGAGATATAAGGAACGAGTCAAAACTTATTCTCAAATGGATGATATGATTATAGAGAAACTTGCACTCAAAGAACAAGTTGACTCACTTGAGCAAAATGTTTCTAATCAAATCAAAGAAAAGGAATGTTTATTAGAAACATTCAATGTTTTTCAAAACAAATCCAAAGAAAAAGAAAATAAATATCAAGAAAATGAAATTGATTTAGAAAAGAAGGTAAAGGAACAGGATAATATCATTTACAAAGTGGGTCAATCTACTTAAACTGTGCACATGTTAACTAAGCCACAAGCGTTTTATGATAATATACACAAACAAGCTCTAGGTTATCAAAATCCGTTTTATCTTAAGAGAGCTCAGTGGATAAAACCAACCTTGTATGATGGTGTTGTTATTTCAAATACACATGTTGCTATGCCTGTGATTGATGATGAAGAAACATTGATTTTGAAGATGAGAGTCAATCAAAAATGTCTAAAAAAGCAAAAGATCCAGAAGTTATTGCAAAGAAAATTTCTCATAAACCTATTGATTATGAAAAATTAAATAGATTATCTGAGGATTTTAGAACACGTTTTACTCCACAACAAGAATTATCAGCTGAACAAGCTTTTTGGTTTCATATACTCAATCCAACCATTGAACCTTCTTATGCACCACCCGTCATAATGGATGTTCCTAGTGAACTACCTAATGTGAGTTTGGTGAATGCAAGCCTTAAAAAGCTTAAATTTCACCTCGCCCAGTTTGACTCTGTGGTAAAGAAGAGGACAACACCTAGTGCTCTTGAAGAAGGTGAATGGGGGTTTGAATATACAAAAGCTATTTTTAACAATGAAATTATTCCATTTCTAAAATCTTTAAAAGACATCTTCAATGTGTTTGATAAAGATCTTCTAAATGAAATAACAGAAGTACAAACAGTTTTGACCAAATGGAAGCGGCTATTAAATAGTCTTCAGTTGATAAACAATGTGTGGAAATTGCTAAGAAAGAGCTTCTTTTGGAAAATGATCGACTCTTACAAAAAATCATGTCTCAAGATGTACTTTTAATTGTGATGAATTCTATGTCTTTGAATAATGATTATGTGAATATTGAAATGCAAAAATATGAATCTTGTGATAAGTGTTTAATTGTTGATGCTGAGCTTTCTAAATCAAAACAAGCGTATAATGATCTATTGAAAAATTTGACACAACTTGAAAAACATTGTATTTCTCTCGAAGTGTCAAAGCAATTAAAATAGGAAATTTTTCAAAACGACGAATCTTGTGTCCATCAAAATGATCCTGCAATTCCAGAATATTTTGAAATAAATGATTTGAAAGCTCGGCTACAAACCAATAACACTACCATTTGTAAGTTGAAGGATATTATCAAATCAATGAGAGAAACGTCCAAGGAAGAGAATGTCAATTATGATTTGTGTGAAATAGAGAACAAAAATGTGGAACTAGAAAATAATGTGGCAAAATTACTTTATGAAAACGAGCGTCTTTGTAATGAAATTAATCATGTGAAACAAGTTTTTAAAGATCAGTTTGACTCAATCAAAAAGACACGTGTTCGTACCAAAGAACAGAGTGACTCTTTAATTGATCAACTGAACTTAAAATCTGCGGAAAATGAAGATTTAAAAGCTCAAATTCAAGACAAGGTTTTTGTGATAACATCATTGAAAAATGATTTACGAAAATTAAAAGGGAAAGAAACTGCTGCAAATGCTTCACAAATACCATCTACCACCACTATTGCTCCAGGAATGTTCAAGCTTGATTTAGTACCGTTGGCTCCTAGGTTATTGAAAAATAGGGATGCTCACATAAATTACCTTAGAAACACTCAAGAACATGCTAATATTCTTCGGGAAATAGTTGAACAAGCTAAAGCCAAACAAACTTTAGATAGTGAGTTAGACTTTGCCTGTAAGCATGCCACGAGAATTTAGGAGTTACTTATATATGTTCGAGATACATGCCCTAATGCGTTTAACCCTAGTGCAAAAAAGGTTGCTGTCACACCTATAAACAAAGTCAAGCATGTCACATTTGCCGAACCTGTCTCATCATCTAGCACCAATCAGGAAACACAGGATTCTAACAAACCTTTATTGCATTCTACAGGAGTAAAAAGTTCTACTAGTGCTAGCGGATCAAAGCCTTCTGGCAATACAAAGAACAATAGGATCTCGCAACCATCCAGTAGTAACAAAATCAATAAAGTAGAAGACCAACCTAGGAGAGTTAAAACTAGGAAAAATAAAAAGAATCGTGTTAACAAAGTTAAATGTAATGATGATGTCATGCAATCTACGTGTGATGCGAATTCTATTTCTGATTCTATCAGTAATGCATCTGTTAAGAATTCTGTGAATGCTGCTAAATCTGATTGCTTGTGTGCTATTTGTGGTAAATGTATGATGACTGAAATTCATGATAAGTGTGTTGTTTTTGTTGCATCCAAGATGAATGTGCGCTAAAAATCTAAATATGCTAAGAAACATAAAATTCAAAATGTTTAGAAACCTACGGGTACTATATTCACTAATGTAGGATATAAGTGGAAACCAACAGGTAGAACTTTCACTATAGTTGCTAATTCGTGCCCTTTAACTAGGATCACTTCAACTAATGTAGTGCAGGTTGGATATGAGTACGGCTTATCATCCCTAAACAGATAGACAAAGTGAGCATACAATTCAGACATTAGAGGATATGTTGAGGGCGTGTGTAATTGATTTTGGTGGTAGCTGGGATGTTCATCTACCATTGGTTGAGTTTTCTTACAATAATAGCTATCATTCGAGTATAAGATGTGCTCCGTTTGAAGCCTTGTATGGAAGGAAGTGTAGGTCGCCTATTTTATGTGCTGAGATTGGAGAAAGTAGTTTGATTGGACCTGAATTGGTTCAAGAAATGACTGATAAAGTTATGTTGATAAAGGAGAAGCTCAAAGCAGCGAGAGATCGTCAAAAGAGCTATGCTGATAATAGACGCAAACCATTGGAATTCAAAGTAGGAGATCGAGTAATGTTGAAAGTATCATCTTAGAAAGGTGTATTTCATTTTGGGAAAAAGGGTAAGTTAGCACCGAGATACGTAGGACCATTTGAGATTCTTGAAAGGATCGGTCCTGTAGCTTATCGATTAAGATTGCCTGAGGAATTGAGTGGGGTACATGACACGTTTCATGTGTCAAACCTAAAGAAATGTTTGGCGGATGCTAGTTTACATGTGCCATTAGGTGAGATTAAGGTTGACAAAACTCTTTGTTTTGTTAAGGAACCTGTGGAGATAATAGATCGTGAAGTTAAGAGTTTAAAGCATAGTAAGATAGCGTTAGTAAACATTCGTTGGAATTCTAAGCGTAGTCCTGAGTTTACTTGGGAACGCGAGGATTATATGAAGTCTAAGTACCCTCAGTTGTTTGTTGATCGAGCTGATGAATCAGCTAGTTAAATCTCGAGACGAGATTTCCTAAAGGAGGGGATACTGTGACAACCATGGCTTGAGCAGGCTAGTCAAACCATTAGTGTTGACTTAGGTGCCTGTTGCAATGTATGATTTATGTGATTCTATGTGTTTATGTATGTTTATATGTGTTTATGAGGTATTGGTAATCAATCTATTGAGTGTGATCATCTCAATGATATTGGAATGGCGGTGAAGTTGGTTAAGTTCATTTCGTTCACTTTTGAGTGACAAGGAAATGATTATTAAGATTTGAGCGGTTCTGTGTTAAATGTGTAAGTATTTTTACGTATATGTATTTTTGTGTTAGTGGTCTAAGATAGGTTTAGATTCTATGTGGTAAGTTAAGAAAAATGTAAAATTTCTATTTTAGGAAAGTTAGGTTGAAAATGAAAAGTTAAAAGTTATTTTTAAAAGTCTAGTGAATTGCGTTTAAGCAAAAAGGTATAGTCAAATTTGTTAAGTTTTTTATAAAAAATTAAGGAAATACAAGTAATTATGCAATTAATAAATTGAAAAAAAATAAAATAATAATAAATAAACGGCTATTCGGCCGAATAAAAGAAAAAAAAATAGAGTTGTATTAGAAATCAAACACTAACTAGGCTTTATCTAGGAGTACCTTAAGAGCCTATAAATACAAAAAAATAAAATCCCTAAGCCCCTATTGAAGTTTGTCCGATTTTACAAGAGAAGAAAAAGAAGAAAATTTTAGGGTTCTTGGTTAAGGTATTTTCTAATCCTTGTTTAGTTCTAGTTATTTAATTTTCAATTAATGTAATCTAAGTATGATGGATTATGGTTTATAAATTAGGATTTATAAATTAGGGCTTTGATTTTTCTAGAAGTTTATAATGTTATAATAATTGTTTAATCATTGGTTTAATTGGTTACAAGATTTGATCATGCGTTAGGGTCTAGATCGCCCGAATTAGTTGTTTAATTCAATGCATAATTTTAGGCAGTTTTGTAACGAGCATAACTCATTCATAAAAATTCAAATAAACAATTTACAATATCCTGAAGATAACCTCAGAGAGTCTACTTTCCAGAAAAGTTATCCTCGTGAGTTTTTATGGTCGGGAAGTGGGTCAAAGGGTCGTTACAAAATCAGTGTGTAAAACAGTAATGAATTTCTGTTTTGGTTTTGATTTTTCTAAAAATACTTAGACATCTAGTTAGAGGCTAGCACTTACGTGGAAGTTAGTTTATATATTGTGTGTGACCCCTGAATTTTTCTAAGTATGGAAGGAGGTCTAAAGTGGTCAGCTAGTGCCATACTTTTAGGAGGTCAGATTCTAGACGAATTTTGGACACTTTGGATTAACGAATTTCTAAAGGGTATTTGTAAAAGGTTAATGGCTTTGGGAGATCTATGAGAAGTTCATAGGACATATATGTAGCATGGGGAATTTTGGTTTGAATTGTGGAAGTGTTTAAGTGGTACGTTTAGGACGCGTAAGTAAGTATAAAATTCTGCTCAAAACCAGAAAATATAAAGCGTAGCAGTGAAGTGTAAATGGCTTATGTAGGAGTTGGAAAAGGTTTAAATCAAGTATAGAACTATGGTAGATAGCTTAGATATCCATCATAGTTGAGGTTACATCATATTGGGTTGAATTCCTAATTGATGGTAGTTTATTGTGTGCTTGACTGTTTAGATTATCCGTGAAGTGTTTGTGAAGCTTTTGTTGGATTCTTTTGGGAAGCTAAGTATCAGGTGAGTTTCATAGTCCCACTTTTAATGTTTTACATTGAGATGGAAATGATGCAAAGATGTTTTGAATGTGTTTAATCGCTGCGATTATGTGGTTTTACTTGAGGCATGAACGTTTATGTGGTTATTATAGGTGATATGCTTAATGTTGTTGTGATTGCTGTGTGATTCCGGTTAGAGGGTAGTGCTTCTACCTATTCTAAATCTAATTGGAGGATTGAAATAAGATCTTATTTCTATGTGATTCCGGTTGGAGGGTAGTGACTCTACTCATTCCAAATCTAACCAGAGGGTTGAAATAACACTCCATATTATGTGATTCCGATTGGAGGGTAATGGATTACCCCAGGCTTTGTTATGTGGATCGTGGGCACGTTCCGTCCCATTGTGACTGATTGTGAGTTGTATGATAGCCTATGTGATAGATAGCTTAAATTGTTCTGCCATGATATGTTATGTTAATCGCAGCAAATTGTTTTGTTTTTTTAAGGATTGGTTTGTGTGTTTTAAACCTATGACTCTCACCAACCATTGTGTTGACGTTTTTATGCATCATTTTCAGGTGAGGTTCATGAGGATATTAAAGCTAAGAGAAGTGGCTAGAATGACCGCTAGGATTACATTGGAGTTCACTCTTGAGTTTATTTACGTTTTCTATTTGAATAAATGCGTTAGCATGAATTTTTTGGATTATGTTATGCATGTCATTTATTGACGAGACCTCTTTCTCATTAATAAAGACATCATTAGGTTTTGGGTATTGTTATGACACTTTGTGTCTTTGCTTTACTTTAGTTTTCATTTGAGTATTCTCTATATAGACACCATGTGTTGTGATGATATCCATTCTTGTTTACGCCTCGCGTTTCCGCCTTGGCGGGGTGTGACATCAGAAAACCTAATTTTTTTTGTAACATGAATTCCTCATTTTGTCTGTTTGTACTCTTTGACATCTCTAAATCTAATTTATCTCGTTGTTTTATTCTAGATATCGAATGTATCTCCCTGATCTCGAACAAATGAGACTAGGGTTGTTGACCTAAAATGTTTTGCTCATTTATCGGCCTCCAAGAAATTCGTGAGTCTTATTATTTATCCCCGTTTTTGTTTTTCCAAAACCCAACCCTTCTCCTTATACAACTCAAGGTTGTACTAGTAAAGTGTGTTTTGTTTTTGAACTTGTGGAGCAAATATTTGTTGTTTTTCAGTTCCTGATAGGCATTTCTAGCGATTGCCTCTAACGACATAGATCAGGAATACATGGGTATCTTTTTCAATACTGCCACTATTAACTCTTCATTAGGTGAATCAAATGTAATATTCAATATCTATTATTGATATCTCCTATAGTTAATGTTAATAAATTTTAGTATGGAGTTGGATACATTTGTTTCTTTTTTTTCAGTGTTTGGATGAAGATGGACCTCATTTTAAATGCAGAATCATAGCTTGACCCAGCATCGAATGTGTTATCAGTGGTTGAATTCTGGCCATTAAGCATATGTTTGCACTGAGTTCTTCAATTTCTTCCATCCTTGAAGCATCAGCAAAGAGAAAATCATTCTGCTCATCGGTAAGAATTACTCCAGCTTCATCCTGTTTTGCCAGCAACATTTGTTCCATAAAGTATTTCGAGTCCCGAACTCTTGGCTTTGGACAATTCTTTGCATAATGTCCTTTTCCACTGTAGTTGTAGCATTGAACAGTTGAAGTGTTTCTTGAAGACGAGGTTCGAAGAGTCCTTTGAACATTTCCGGTCTCATTTGGAGCATTCGATCCTTCTACGATTTCCTCCTGAACATAAGCTCGTCTATTATTTCTTCCAGCATTACCGGAGTTCCTGCTTTAACTATTCACCCTGTCTCTTTGAATGATTGCTTGGTTTCTGGTATTGGATGAAGTGCGAAGACGATTATTTATTGGAGTAAATATTTTTTGAGTTATGACTCGAGCAAGTAACAACATTACAGATCTTAGATGATCTTCAGAATTGGTATGAACATCATCCTGCTGGTATTCATCTTCATAATCAACCACAGACGTGAGATATGTCACATAATAAGACGATGTGTTTCTGGAAGATGAACCCGTGTGTGCTACGAGAGCCAAAGGATCATGAGATTTTTCTAACTTCTTTGCTCTTGAGACGTTAACCAGTTTCTCGAATTGCTGATGTTGGTAATCACAAAAAGATCTATTAAATGTGCCATAGAAACGATTTAGCATGACGAAACTTTGGTAACAGATTTCAAAACATATTCCGGTTTTGCAAGCTATTCAAAAACTTTGTGTTAATTGTAAAATTGGAAAATAATGCATGTCATTTCTTTCCAAAATCGTCATTAACTGGGCAAAAAGATTTTTAAACTGAAAACACAAGTGCTTACCCTGGTTTTGCACAAACTGAATCAAATTTCGTTTTAAAACGAGTTGCTCTATCAACTTTGTTTTGTATAGTTCCCCTCATAAGACGTTCAACTCTTTTCCACATATCCTTAGCCGAAGTGCAAGCATCCACAAAATTATAAATGTCATTTGGAATAGAAATAAAAATCAGATTCATGAGCTCCATCTCAACATCATAATACAATAACGCATCTCCTTGTAAATACTCAGCAGTTTGCAATTTTGGAACTGTGGAATTGTTAGGAATGAACATCTCAAACTAATAAGGACCTTCATCAAGCGCTTTGTTAAGCCACTTTTGGTTTTCCCTCTTTCAATTTATATATCGTCTAAATCTACTTGCCTACGGTATATAACTACCCCTTTCAAGCATGGGAGACCTAGTCTCAGAACCGGCACCAGCAATGGATTGTTGATATGTTTTGGATGTTGACATTTCTTATGATTCAAAGATTGGATCTTTGTAGACGAAAATGAGTGATATTTGTGAGAATATTTCCAAACTCGGTACACTTCTCGAACAATTGTGAAACTCGGACAACACTATTCTCGGATAACAAGTAGTCTGAAACTCGGTACACTTCTCGAACATAACTAAACTCGGAAAAAATACTAACAAACTCGGTACACTAAAAACGTTTTAAACTCAGAAATACTCTTAATCCAAAAATCAATTATATCAAACTCGATAGAACCGAGTTTTGAAAAATTCGAAGACTATGAATTATCAATTACCACTAACTCGATAAAACCGAAATTTATGATGACTGGATAATCCAAAAACACATCTAACTTCAAATTTGATAAAACCGAATTTAATTTCCGAGTTTTAAAAAATTGAAGAATTTGTTTTTCAAAATCCCAATTTACGATAAAACCGTGAAATTGTGGTATTTTAACACCTTGTAACCTTATTTCCGAGAGTAAAATCACTAAGTAACCTCCTAATATACGATTTTTGATAGAACCGAAAATGCGTATATATCTATTACAATACTTTTCGATCAAAAGTAAAATAATAGTAAATGATCTGAGAATCCAAAAACCACTTCCGAGAACGCAGAAACACTTCCGATAACGATAGAAGATTACTGAAAATGCAAACTTCACATGAATACGATTATACTCTAGTTCGCCTATGCGAAGCATGCCAAAAGACAAAAAATATATCGAAACGTGATGAGATGCCCTTAAACAACATTCAAGTATGTGAAGTTTTGATATATGGGGTATTGACTTTATGGGACCTTTCCAGAAATCATATAAGTTTGAATACATTCTTGTAGCTGTTGATTACGTATCTAAATGGGCCGAAGCTTAGGCTTTACCAACCAATGATGCCTGAGTTGTTATAACTTTTCTAAAGAAACTATTCTGCCATTTTGGAATGCCAAAGCTCTAATCCGCGACAGAGGAACTCACTTCTGCAACAAAATAATGGAAAAAACAATGAAAAGATATGGAGTTAACCACCATTTCTCCACATCATATCATCCTCAAACCAGTGGTCAAGTTGAAAACAAGAACAGAGCTCTTAAAAGAATTCTTGAAAAAACTATTAAAGACAATCCTACTATTTGGTCAAGAAAACTTGATGACGCTCTGTGGGCTTTTCGCACTACCCATACGAAAACACCTTCTACCGGTACCACAACCTGCATACTTATATATGGAAACAAAAACTGGACACTTACATTTGAAATTAATACTACGTGCATACTGGGACTTGTAGGAATTGCAACCCAAGATCTCATCGCTGCTGGTGAGAAAAGAATTTTTAGTTAGAGTTGATGAAACTTAGGCTCAAGCATTTATGAACAAACTCCTCGTCTATATAATGCAAGAAACCAAAGTTCTGTGCACAGACAGAAAAATTAAGAATGAGAAAAGAATTCAAACAAAGAAACAAAGTTCTGCTATTTCACCCAAAGTATAAATTTAAACAATTGAAAATCAGATCTCGATGGTTAGGACCTTATGTAGTGAAACATCAATATCCATCCGGATATGTTGAACTTTATGGAAAAAAATGGAAAGACGTTCATAGTCAATGGCCATCAACTTAAACTATATCATGAAGAAGATAATGACCTAAGGGAAGCAGTAACTCCCTTCTTCCCAAAAGAATGACTCCCGAAGTACGAGTCTAGCTAACGACTCTCTTAATTAATTAAACGCTTCTGGGGGGCAACCATGCTGCCCTTAAGTGTGGGGAGTCCTTCTTATTCTTCTACTTAATATCTTTTATATTTATTTTCAAAAAATAACAACAAATACATATTTTCTTTTTTGTGCATTTTGTTTGTTTCCTTTATGTAGGGACTTTTAGCTTAAAAGATATGAAAAATTATGAAGTATGCTCAAGGATAGCTCTCTCGTAACTCTATCTATATTCCCCGAGAAGTACCGTTTTCCCTTAATTTTCCCTATTTTATCTCTATTATCAGTTATCACATTGAGGGCAATGTTCAACTTAAGTGTGTAGGGAAGCCAAATAGGAAAAATTAATCATATCCCTCCATATTTGCCCTGTCAAATTTTTTTACCAACTGATACTTTCAAAAATCTCAAAATTAAAATATATACTTTCAAAATATAAAAAATGCTCTTAGTAAGGCAAATCCAACCGGATTGACATTATAGCTAGCACAATCCAGTCCACTAAATTATGAGAATTCTAAGCCTATAAAATATTCAGGTATCCATCTTTGGTACCCAAGATAATTGATGCGTACGTATGGTCTTTGTCGCCTTTTCTGGAACATTGGTATTGGTAGATAATTATATTTGTGGGAGAGCCGGTAATTTGAAGCTCTAGAAATATGCTTAATCATCATTTACAGACCAAAGCTAAATCGTATGTAATGAATTCCGCAAGTCCTGTTCTTGCAAGCACTCCCTTTTAGTGCTAATTTGCTATAAGTTCTAAGTTAAAGTTGAAAGAAGAAGTTCTGTGCCATAGCCTTGGTTATATAATCTCAAAATTTATAATATATATATATATATATATATATATATATATATATATATATATATATATATATTTATATATATATATATATATATATTATATATATATATTGTACAAATGAATAAAGGCTTATGTTTGGCACGTGAAGAATGTATACCCTCTAGTATCAAGTTTCCGCCCTTCGGTCGAGTTTATGTGTTAAGTACAAGCCTATCGGTAGCTGTTAGATCTATGTCTGTGGATACTGAGTGTTATTTACAAAAGTATAAACCCTATTTTGAGTGGCCTGATGTGAATCAAAATTATTACTATCCTTTGTGAGGTGTTATGTTATATGTCTATGCCTGAAAAGTTACCTAATATGCAAATCTTATAAAATCCAATTTTCTCCACGTCACGATAAATGATTTTATTTTCTCGCTTCGATTGCTTGAGGGCAAGCAATAAGCTAAGTGTGGAGGGATTTGATAACGCCCAAATTATACATGTTTTCTATGGCGTTATTTGTATATATTTTATCATTTCTCGTGAACTTTCGATACTTAATAGCATAAATTGCTTGCAGGTTTACTAGAAGACATCCCAAGGATATGTGCAACAAAATCAAACACTTATACGTTAAAGAACGCATCATTCAAGAAAAGATCAACAATCAAGCTCTATATGCCAAAATGTACGCGCGCTTGCATTTGTTTTTTTTTTTTGCGCCGCACTTACCTTCAGTCAAAGACAGTCAAACATTGCATTAAACTCAACAAGTACACAGCACTTGCCATTTGTGCGCCGTACTTCCCATTTGATATGAAAGCATTTATAAAGAATTTAATGCTATGCATTACACCTAAGTACGCCGCACATATTATCTTGTGCGCCGCACTTACTTAATCAGCATTTGATACTAGTGCATTTAATCACCAAGTGCGCCGCACAATCTTTTGTGTGCGCCACACTTTCACCCAAAATCAGCCTATAAATAGAGGATGAATTTTCACTCTAAAATCATTCCTCTCATTCCACAAAAAATCATATCCCACACAACACACACACAACACACCACACACAACACACCAACACACACTCACACACACACACAACACACACACACACACACCACAATTCACACACACATACACTACAACACACACAACATACAAAAACACACACACTCAACCCATATCATAAAATCACCAAGAAACACATTTCCCTTAAAGTATAAAGATCTAACAATCCAAGACGAAAAGACAGTTATCAACTTAGTTATTGAAATAATGGAAGTCTATGTTAAATCTACTTTTGTTATGAACACTTTAGCCATGAGAGGCTAAATCTCTCATGACTACTCGGTGATGTTATGATAATGAATAAGCATTTGGTATGATCGTGATCCTTTTAATCTCAAGCTTATGTTGAAATCCTATTATATCTTATCTTGTCCATCTTTGCCTATCAACTTAAATTATATAATCATATCGGTATAGGTCGAGAGACCCATTATGATTTATGTTGTTTTAAATATTTGTCTATGATTCTTTATGGTTGTGCCAGAAATCCTATTTCGTAAATTGATAAACAAATAAGCTTTGATATACTAGTAACTGGATTATTTGAGTGACACATTTGGTCTAGTTAACTAAATATAAGTCTTGAGTTAATTAAGTTAGTTTGTGAAAACGTTTTCTGACGAGAAATCCTTTTTATAAATTAAGGTTCCACCTCCGAGGTCTAATCATTTCCAATACTTATAAATTATTTCCAACTATCCGAGTAGTCATCTTTATTATCATTGGTAAAATAAAAAGTTATTTTCAAGTTAAAGTTTATTTTCCTTTTGATTATCTAAACACTACTTAAATCCATGTGGACGACCTAGTCTTACCTTAAAAATATTATACTACCTACGTGGGTTATACTTTACCCTGTGCGTTTTCCTATAATAAAATCGGTATTTTCAGTCATTATATATTTAAAGCTTTTAAAACACATCAGCCAGTTGAGCAGGCTTTTTGTCTGGGCGTGTAACACCCCCATTTTTACAATATAGCAGCGGAAGCTAATCTGGGGTATTACTTCATGGATACAACAATCATAATCATAAAAAACAACTTTAAAAGAGACGTTATTGGAAAAATTTAGGTATCATTCATTATAATCAGAGTTTTTACAAAATGCAGGTCCCAAAATCTAAAACATTATGTTTGAATGATAACAGTTCAGCCATCTTCGAGTCCATGCCACTCCGTACCGCAACTTGCTCAATTACCTGAGATAAACATGCTAAAAAGTCAACACAATGGTTGAGTGAAATTCATAGGTTTGATATAAACAGTTTGAATACAAGTAATAGTATAATAATTGTATAAACACAATTATTATGAAAATGATATTGTTATGATCTTGGGTCATGTTATTATATACCCGTTATTAGTAATAATCGCAATGAATCATAGTAACAATGTATTATCCCGTTATTGCCTTGTTTGGTCTGATTGGTCTTGTTCTCATGTCACCAACACATTATCATCCAAAGTCAATTTAACGACTCGAAGAGCTCATAAATCAACATATTAACATCCAAAGTCAATTTAATGACTCGAAGAGCTCATATATCAACATATTAACATCCAAAGTCAATTTAACGACTCGAAGTCAAATTTAACGACTTGAAGGATTTATTACACTAACATTAATATCCAAAGTCAATTTAACGACTCGAAGTCAAATTTAACGACTTGTAGGATTTATGAAACTAACACATTAATATCCAAAGTCAATTTAACAACTCGAAGTCAAATTTAACGACTTGTAGGATTTATGACCTAACAGATTACATTCCATAGTCATTATACGACTTGTTGTCAATTTAATGACTTGTGGATTTATACTTTACATTTGATTGTAATGATACAGCAGATTAGCATATTGTCTGGTAAAAATTAGTTTTCGTTATTTATAGCTTGTATCCCCCTTGTAGGGTTTATGAAATGCATTTAAAGAGATTAAATGTGAGGCTATGAACTCATAAGTCATTGAAAAACAATCACATTTGTTATACAGATAAATGAGTATGTAAATGCGTTTGTAAAAGCATGTATCCCCCTCGCGGGGTTTATAAATAACATGTTAATAGTAAAGGCGAGTTATGAATCTCACCTGATAGGTAGATGTAATAAAATATTCTGAAATGAAAGTGACGACTTATCCAAATCTTAACAGGGAAGGTTGATATAGCAAAATGATAGTAAACAGCTACGTCACACAACCTGAGTAAATATGTCAAGTCTTAAAAAGTTTGTACTCTAGAACTTTAGTTTTAAGAGTCATGAGTTTGATTGAAGAGTTTGAAATTATTGTATCACCGTTCGGGCCATCATAATTCAGAATCATTCAGTAAACGTTTGTAGAGCTAGGGGCACTTTAATCGCAAACCAACCAACTCAGTCAGAACGTAAGACAAGATTGAACCCTTATTATGAAGCTCCCTAGTATTGTGGATATGATATAATCGGTGTTAAGCGTTGTGATCATATCTGGAAATGTTAAGCACGAAGAAACGTTTAATTAAAGTTATGTCTTGAATGTTTCTAAACATGATTTTATACTTTTTCAAAATGTTACATTTTAGACCCTTGAGTTTGAAAAGTGGCAAAATATACCCTTGGGGTTTGCACTTTTACGAGTTTGGTCCTTCAAGTTTAAAAGATATACCAAGTAAACCTTATACTTGAAAAGTGGCAAAATATACCCTTGGTGTTTTTGGACAGCCAACATCAGTCTCGGTAAAATGGTTGCATTTACAAACCGTTAATTTGTTGATGCTTAAACCACCGAGGCATTGTTAGATATTTGAGCCTCTACAATGTTTAGTCTTTCCATTTTTGGAGGTTTACTATGAAAAATTTAGAGATAAAGTCATTTACTACAGGTGTGAAGAATCTGCGTACTGTGCCATTTTGGCTGTAACTAATTCATCGACGTTCGAATCGGGTTGATTCCAAAGGCAAAATGAATTCTCCAAGACATAGGGCTACAACCTAGTGTTTTCACTTAATATCCAGATCCTATTGATATTTCTCAGATCCTATGTTTTATAGACTGATCCGATTCTGAACTAGGGCCTAGTTTTAGGTTTTAGGGTTAAAACTAGATTAGGGTTTTCTGGGTTTAATTCTTGAATATTGTTGTTGAAATGATGAAATGATGATAGGATATGATTGTAATTTAAGTTATTACAACTTATTTGAGTGTTGGTTTGGGGTTATGATGGATAAAAACCAAGAAACGGGTCATAGTGTAGTATTTAGCTCGGGTTAGGGTTTCTGAGTTTTGAATTAGGGTTTTAAGAGTAAAAATGTGTATGAAAGTTTATGAATAGAATAATTAGGGTTTACACATTGTATATTGAGTGTAGTAGCTTGTACAAAAGTGATGGTGAAGAAATTAGAATGAAAACGGAGGTAAACGACTATTTTGGATATCGTGCATTAATGACTTGTATATTATGCTTTGAAAGCTTGTATGACTTTTAGGGTTTATATTTCAATTGAAATGTTATATTCTTGTTTATATGCTTTTGTTGCCTTGTACATTCACTCTTAGATATTAACCCTTCAATGATGGATTAGGGTTTAGAGGTATACAATAACGGTTTAAAGCTGTTTTGAAAAATCGTTGCGTAATGTTCATTTAGGGAATAATGTCTTTTGTAATAAGGATATGTGATATTGAATTGGACTTATTGTGTTTGGTTGCTTGAATTTTTGAAGACAGGGATTGCCATAGATAAGGTTGGTGAGCTGGTATACTTTAGTTTTGTAAGTTTACATGATTACATGAGTTATTGACTATACAAGTTTTTGTTATTAAGCGAAAAATTTCCCGTACATTGTGGTATAGTAAAATTGGTTGAGAAAAATTCTGTGTTGTGATAGTCTCCACCCCTTACAGAAATCTCGTCCCGAGATTTAATTGAAAGTTATAGTGAATAGATGTAGGTACTAGGCATGAATTTTGATTTCAAGGTTACAAGTCCACATGTGTGATGCATTTATAATTATGTTGTACACCATAATTATAATTACCTCCTTTCACACGTCTCTTTTTCAAGATACACCTCTTGATGACAGTCAATAGGATTTCTTAGATCTGATAAATCTGGGTGAATAGTAATCTTTATATTTACGGAACATGTGGGTTATGGTCTACTTCTGCTATGCCACTCTAATCGTAAAGAATTGTTATTCGTTAACCTTTAAAAGTCAACATCAAATAAGAATGCTATCACAAGTCTTTGTCAAAAAATTTCATACCTAGTGGTATTGAAATCATTTGGCATTGTATAGATTCTTGTGTGTTTCCTTGTTATTATGTTGCAGAATATAACAGAGAATTTTAGAATACAGAGATCATGAAATGAGTAATGTCAAAGAATGATTATGAATTTGTAAGAGAGTTGCTAATCACGTGAGATACAGATTTTGAAATGAACAGATGATAAAGGTAGTAATGAAGGTAATAATTATAATGATTAAGGTTTGTTTGTACCATAAACCGTTTGAAAAGAAATTGTTGTTCGTATGTTTTATACCTTTAGCTTCTTATTTTTAATTTGTCATTTACAAAAAAGAAGCGTCCAACTTATGTAAATGAGAATTTTTAATTCATAGTTCGGAGATTTATAATTTTCCTTATTCAAATGAAGAAGTGACTAATCATTTCAATCTGATGATCTTAATCGACTTACCTTAAGCATAATAACATGATATGGTATTGTTGTAGACAATAATTTGGATCCTGAATGGTTAGATAATATTGAGATCGTTGATTTACTGAGCCCATATAATCGAGGATGATGAATGTATGTTTCAAAAGGACTATGAGGAGAGTAGAGTTTGAACATAATAGAATCGATGGAATTGACAAACGATGACAAGTTTTGATACCACCAGATAACAAGATGTAACAGAATTATCACTTTATTATCTCATGGATAACTTTACATATGAAAAAGAGTTGACACTTATGCTAAGTATCTTGTAGTAAGATAAAAGTAACAAACGACAAGGATTGTAGCTTGATGATTAGTGTTTTCAGATTGAAGAAGATTCTGATGAGAGTTGAATATCTTCGAGAGTTGTTTCTAGAGTAGCAAGCTCATCTCTAAGTATGCTTTCTTGTGGCCCTGTTGTTTTTGCAGTACTTGGTCTGGTGACCTATCTTGTTGCAAACCTGACACTTGACACTGCAAGGTCCCGTGTGATGTAGTCTACATCTCTTACACAAGGGAAGGTTTCCAACATATCTATTGGTAGCAGTATAAGTTCTGAAGGTTTCTTGTCTTCTATTCTGTTGTCGATGGTAATCATTGTTACGGTTGTTATTGTTGTTGTTGATGATGTTTCTCTCATCCTCAAGCTTTCGTTTGCGATCATTGGTTTCTAGAACAGAATCACGCTTTATTATCTGATCCATTAATCTATGGGCTATGTTGATGGCTTCCTCTAAAGTTTGAGGCTTCGAGGCAGTAACATTTCCTTCAATACTTCTGGGTAATCCATTGATGAAGACTTCCACGAGTTTCTCGGCATTTGGTACCATGTTTGGGCATAAGACGGCTAATTCTTGGAATCTCCTAATGTAAGTAAAATATACATTTACTTTCACAACCAAGTTGTAAAATTCGGTCTTATTTTCTTGACTTCAGTTCGGGGCAATACTTATGGGTTAAAAGAGTTCTTTTAATTCGGTCCAGGTGATCCTATTGGCTTGTTCTATTCCGTTAGGTTGGGCGTATGCATTCCACCAAGACAAGGCATCATTGGTTAGAGTACCAGTAGCAAATGTCACTCTGTCTTCCTCGGCACACTTGCTATGAGAAAACACCGATTCAGTCCGTTCAAACCAGCGGATGAGGTTAACAGCTCCTTCCGTGCCATTGAAGTAGAAAGGTTGACAATTTATGAATTCTTTGTAGTTTCCTCTTTTTGCTACAGGAGGTTCTCTTGGTCCAGTATTCCTATTGGGATTGTCGGCATTTGCCATGGCAGCAGCTTGTGCTTCCAGGGCTGTAGTAAAATCAGCAATCAGTTGCCGGAGGGCATCCAAAGTTATGGCTGGTGTTTCGGATGTTGACGTCCTTTTGGGAGGCATTCTATCAACATAAGATAACACGTAGTAAGAATGATATCACAAGTTTTGAAAGGTAATGTTTAAAAGAAAATGTGATGCTTAAGATGCATTAAAGAAGGAAATGCTTATTTTGGATTTTTAAGCTCTTAGTAGTTATGGTTGATTCATGAAACTCGGAGATAATGATAAAATGATGGAGATGATGATGATAAGAGAGAGATAAGTTGGAAACAATAAGGTATGAAATAGGATTGTCCTTATAAAATATTGCCTTTTTACTGTCCATAGTCAAGATTTGACAATGCGTTTTTATTTATACCACACTTCCGTGACTAGGTAAAGCTAAAACTGTTTGAGTTTGTTGATTCTGAGCTGGTATATGACATCCTAAAGATCTTCCTGATTCGTTTGGTGAGGAGCTTGGATTTTCTCAATGATTTGTTTAAGATCGGAAATTCTATAGTGAGCAAAGGCAATCTTATCCTTTTACCCTAACCGCTTCTTTTGAAGTCTGATAATCTGAGTACGGATTCCCTTAAGTTCGGTCTTTAGTTCGTTTACCATTTATACGTCCTTCTTCTATTCTCTCAATGCGGTGAAGATAGAGTTCATCTAAATAATTTAAGATATCTTTGACTTGTTTCTCATGATGTTTCAGATACATCTTTATCTGACACATTTTTCTATTTCAAATACTAGGAGGGTTGGGGTATTAAACTGAGGAAGATGATGATACCAAATTACAAGTTTGATTCCGAGATGAGTTAAATAACGTAGTTGAAGAAGAAGATAGGTAATGGATTCGCTTTCTTAGGTGGGTACTAGTCTTCAGGACACAAAAAATATGGAGGATCAAATAGTAGTGATGGTGGTATACGAAGATGGAGGTCCAAAATAGTGGTGGAGTTAATAGGATCTGGTGATGAAATAGGTAATTCCTTAGATAAAATGCTTGTACGTCCTTCAAACAAGGATTATTGTAGAAAGATGTGTATATGGAGGGGTTATTATTATCTTTAGCGTTTTCCGAATAGTTAAAGAACTGCCTTCCTGTGAAGCTGGGAAATAATCCGGTGAGACGACGTTTAGTAAGAATATTTCTTTAGAGGAAAAAAGCATCTCGATATCGAAGTAGAGCGGTTGGAGAAGACATCGTTATGATAACAACCAGTTTGTAAATAAACATAAGTTATTTACGTAATAGTATAACTAGATCTGTTATATATACATCGTGTTCTGGAATGTAGAGGGCACGGAGGACTTTGATGGCTGAAAAAGAAATGTGGTTATAGTTAAGGTTTTGACCTTGTTCTCTATAACCATGGCGCTAATACCAATCTGTAACACCCCCATTTTTACAATAAGTAGCGAGAAGCTAATCTGTGGTATTTCTTCAATGGATACAACAATCATTAAATCATAGAAAACAACTTTAAAAGGAGGCGTTGTTGGACTAAATTTGTTATCATGTCATTATAATTCAGAGTTTACAAAATGCAGGTCCTAAACTCTAAAACATTATGTTTGAGTGATAACAGTTCAGCCCTCTTCGCGTCAGTCACTCCGTACCGCAACTTGTTCCATTACCTGAGCTAGGACATGCTAAAAAGTCAACAACACTGGTTGAGTGAAATTCTCGGTTTGATATAAACCTTTTGAATACAATATAATAGTATAATAATTGTATTAACACAATTTATTTTGAAATGTTATTGTTTTGATCTTGGGTCATGTTATTATATACCCCGTTATTAGTTAATAATCGCAATGAATCATGTAAACGATGTATTATCCGTTATGCCTTGTTTGGTCTGATTGGTCTTGTTCTCATGTCACCAACCATTATCATCAAAAGTCATTTACGACTCGAAGAGCTCATGAAATAACATATTAAAATCAAGTCAATTTAATGACTCGAAGAGCTCATATATCAACATATTAACATCCAAAGTCAATTTAACGACTTGAAGTCAAATTTAACGACTTGAAGGATTTATTATAATAACATTAAATCAAAGTCAATTTGTAACGACTCGAAGTCAAATTTACACCGACATGTAGGATTTATGAAACTAAACACAATTAATTTCCAAGGCAATTAACCAACTCGATGTCAAATTTACGACTTGTAGGATTTTGATACTAACAGATAACATCCATAGTCAATTAACGAATTGTTGTCAACATTTAATGGACTTTAGGATTTATAACTTAACTTTGATTGTAATGATACATCAGATTAGCATATAGTCTGGTAAAACATTTGTATTCGTTATTTATAGCATGTATCCCCTTGCGGGTTTATGAAAGCATTAAAGAGATTAAAAGTGAGGCTATGAACTCACTAAGTCATTGAAAAACAATCACATTGTTATAAGATAAATGAGTATGTAAAAGAGTTTGTAACAAGCATGTATCCCCCTCGCGGGTTTATAAAACATGTAAATAAGTAAAGGCGAGGTTATGAATCTCACCTGATAGGTAGATGTAATAAATATTCCAAAATGAAAGCTGACAACCTTATCACAATTTTTTTTTTTTTTTTTCTTAAAGGGATGGGTTGTATCGCAAAATGATAGTAAAACAGCTTCGTCACGCAACCTGAGTAAATATGTGCAAGTCTTAAAAAGTTGTTACTTTTCTA
Source organism: Tanacetum coccineum (assembly GCA_026074375.1). Classification (NCBI taxonomy): domain Eukaryota; kingdom Viridiplantae; phylum Streptophyta; class Magnoliopsida; order Asterales; family Asteraceae; genus Tanacetum; species Tanacetum coccineum. The sequence goes on from BQNB010002778.1 coordinate 59,180, forward strand.
GATCTTTAGGTTTTAAGAGTTATAGGAGTTTGGTTGAAGAGTTTGAAATTATTGTATCACGTTCGGGGCATCATAATTCGAAGTCATTCAGTAAACTCTAACTAAAGTTATGTCTTGTAATGTTTTGAATGTATTTTTACACTTTTTCAAAATGTTACATTTTAGACCCTTGAGAATGAAAAATCGTAAAATATACCCTTGGAGTTTGCACTTTTACGAGTTTGGTCCTTCTAGTTTAAAAGATATACATAGTAAACCTTGCACTTTGAAAAGTGACATGATAGAACCCTATAGTTATAACTTTGATAAAATGACATTTTCAGTCCTTTTAGTTATAAGTTTCAGAAAGTTACGATATATACCCCTTGCATGGAATACTTTTGCAAAACAAGTCCAAAATGCCATGCAAGCTTATTTTAAGTTTCTAAATGATATTAGCAGGTTATAGCTTGTTAATATAAGCTAAAATATGAAGGTTTAACATAACAAAAGTTCAAAATAACGATTCGTTAAGCTAGGAAGCAAAACGGGTTAAATTAGGGTTTCAAAACGTAAACGCGTGGGTTTTTAATTCAAATTCCTTCAAGACTTGATAAAGTGGTTATAATAACATTAGTTAAGCATGTTAGGATAGATTATAACAACATTTAACCATTATAACATTTAGTTTTAAGAAAAACATAAAATTAGGGTTTCGGGTGTACGGTTTTGGATCAAAATGGAAAATGAGCATGAATTGAGTTATAAAACTTTAAAAAGAGTTTATTTATGATCATATGAACATTATAAGAGTGTAGGAGCAGAAGTATAATCCTTATAACCTGGGTTTGAGCTTATTGATCAAGAACGGGTCAAAATGGGGTCGTTTCTCTTCGTACGCCTAGAAATGGAGCTTCGGGGCTTCAAGGCTTCAACTTCTCTCTTGATTACTGATCTTGGGTCTTCTTAGGATCATATGGAGCAGAAATAATGAGCATGATCCTGGGTTTGAGCTTCAAGGAGAAAAAATGGAGTCGTATGGGTCGTTTGGTTCAAAATGAGCTCGTACGCCTAGTTTCTTCACTTTGGGTCTTCAAATCTTCAAAGCTTTTCTTGAATGATCTTCTTAGATAATCCTAGGATCATATGGAGCAGATAATTTTTGCTCAATTGGGTTATAGAAAGAAGAAGTGGGGGATGAGAATGAATGAGGGGTTATGGCCTCTATTTATAGTGTTGAAGATCCTTAGAGGCCAAGAAACTTTGATAACCAGGTTAGGACACATGGGGGGAGATGTAGAGAGTCTAGGGGCTGAGTAAGGAAGGCTATGGTACAAGATGGAGGTGGTTCTAGACGTTTTAGGGGTGTTTGGTTTGATTTATACATGGCTGTTTTTTGACAGCCAACATCAGTCTTGGTAAAATGGTTTCCATTTGCAAACCGTAACTCTGTTGAAGCTCAAACTAGTGAGCATTGTTAGATATTTGAGTCCTCTACAATGTTTAGTTTTACATATTTGGGGGTTACTATACAAACATTTAGAGATAATAGCCATTTACTACAGGTGTGCATAATCTGCGCACCTTTGCCATTTCGGCTATAACTAATTCATCCAACGTCGAATCGGGTTAATTCCACCGGAAAAATGATCACAAGACATAGGGCTACAACCTAGTGTTTTCACTTAATACCCAGAACCTATTGATTTGCCTAGATCCTATGTTTTATAGACTAATCTGATTCTGAACTAGGGCCTAGTTTTAGTTTTTAGGGTTATAACTAGATTAGGGTTTTGTTTTAGGGTTTCTAGGATTTAATTCATGTGTAATGATGTTATAATGATGAAATAGGATTTGTAATGTTGTACATTAAGTATTTACAACTTATTTGATTAATGGTTTAGGTTTAAAACAGATAAAAACCAAGAAACGGGTTATGGTTTAGAAACTAGCTCGGTTTAGGGTTTCTTGTTTTGATTTCATGGAATCTTATGAAATGAGAATTTTTAACTTGTACTTAATAGATTGTACGGAATTCCTTAGGAAAACAGAGGTAAAATGGCTATTTTGAATGTCATACTTAATGACTTGTACATTGAGCTTTTAAGGACTTGTACTTTGACTTGCAGGAAGTTTATATTTCAAATGAGATGTTATGTTACTTGTACATATGATTTAGTAGCTTGTACATTCAGTTTAGATGTTAACTCTTCATGAAATTAGGGTTTAGATGTATACGATAACGGTTTAAAGCCCGTCTTGATATAATGTTGCAAATGGTACATTATATGAGTAATGTACTTTGTAAAAATGATATTATGATATTGACTTGACATGTTATGATGTTTGCTTGACATATATGAAGATATGATTGACATAGGTAGGTTGCGTGAGCTCGTCTACTTTAGTTATGCAAGTCATATTGCATATTGAGATATTGGCAATGCAAGTAATGTAATAAAGCGGAAAATTTCCCCGTATAATTGTGATTATAGTAAAATAGGTTGATTTTTGTATTTGATGAAAATTCTGGGTTGTTATAGTCTCCACCCCTTACAGAAATCTCGTCCCGAGATTTAGTCGGATGCCGGAGAGTTATCAAGGAATGATTATGAATTTGTAAGAAAGTTGCTAATCATATGGGATATAGATTTGGAAATGAACAGATATTGAAGGTAATAATGATAATGATTTAAGTGAAGAAAAGGAATTTATTTGTACAAACGGATTGAAAGAAACTTGTTTGTACGTATGCTATATACTTAAGCCTACTTATTTATAATTTATCACTTACAAAAAGAAGCGTCCAACTCCTTGTAACTGAGAATTTATAAATTCATAGTTCAGAGATTTATAATTTCCTATTCAAATGAAGAAGCGTCCTAATTCATTTCAATAAGATGATCATAAATCGTCTTATAAAAACATGATATCGAAATGGTAATGTGTAGGAGATGATATGATTTTTCAAAATCATAAAAGATAATGAGAATAACGAGATATTAGTTGCAATGATGCCCATTTTCGTCGTATTTCAATGATAATAAGTGTTTCAAAGGTATGAGGGGAGTATTCAGAGTTGAACATAATGGAATTGACAAATGACGTCGAGTTTTGATATTACCAAATAACAAGATGAAATGAAATAATCCCTTTATTATTTCATAGATAAATTTACATATCTTACATCACCGAAACTCTAAGAGTGTTGATACTTATGCTACGTGTCTTGGGGTAGGATTCTAGATAAAATAATAAATGACAAGGATTGTAGCTTGGTGTTTGGGGTTTATGAAGTGGGTTTCAGATGATCCTTCATATGTAACTGGTGGCGAACCTGAGTATCCTCAAGAGTTGTTTTTAGCGGTTGATCTTTTGTTTCTGCAGTTTCTGGTCAGATGACCCACTTTGTTGCAGGTCCGACACTTGATAGTGCAAACTCCTGTGTGATGCAGGGTGCATCTTGTACACAAAGGAAGGTTTCCATGGTATCTTTTGGCAGGATAAGTCCTAACAGTTTCTTGTCTTCTATTCTGCTGGTGGTGGTAATCATTGTTATGGTTGTGATTGTTGTGGTTATTTTGATAGTTGTCGTTGTTGCGATTGTTGGAGTGGTTATTGTTGTTGCGATATTTGGGGTAGTTGTTGTTTGTGTTTCTTGTAATCTTCCAAACTTTCGTTTATGATAATGGTTTCTGCACAGAATCATGCTTTATTATTTGATCCATTAGTCTGTGAGCTATATTGGTGGCTTCCTCCAGAGTCTGAGGGTTTTGAAGTCATAACTTTTCTTCAATGCTTTGGGGCAATCCTCCGATGAAAGCTTCCATAAGTTCTCAAATTTGGCACCATGTAGGAATAAGACTCTAATCCTGAATCTCCTAATGTAAGTCTTAAGATCATTTCCTTTCACAACCAAGTTGTAAAATTCGTCTTCCATTTTCTTGACTTCAGTTCGAGGGCAATACTTATTGGTTAAGAGTCTTTTCAATTTGGTCCAGGTGATCCTATTGGCTTGTTCTATTCCAATAGGTTGGGTGTATGCATTCCACCAAGACAAGGCATCATTAGTTAGAGTACCAGTAGCAAATGTCACTCTGTCTTCCTCGGCACACTTGCTATGAGAAAACACCGATTTAGTACGTTCAAACCAGCGGATAAGGTCAACTGCTCCTTCTGTGCCATTGAAGTAGAAAGGTTGACAGTTTATGAATTCTTTGTAGTTTCCTCTTACAGGAACTTCTCTGGGTCAAGTGTTTCTATTGGGATTGTCGGAATTTGCCATGGCAGCAACTTGTGCTTCCAGGGCTTCAGCAATATCAGCAATCAGTTGCCGGATAGCATCCTGATTCATAGTCGGTGTTGCAGATGTGGATGACCTTTTGGGAGGCATTCTATCAACATAAGACAACACAGAATGAGAATCCATAAAATGATATAGTTATATCACAAGTTAAGGTATGAAAATAAAGAGACTTGTGATCATTCTTTGATATTGAAGAAAAAATTTAAATTTAAGACTTCGGGAGATAATACGGAAATAATGGAATAAGTGTTTCAATAGGAATCTTAGTGTTTCTGGATACATTGATGAAGATAGAGATACTCAACAGGAGTCTTGGTATCTTTAGGTGATGAAATATTCTTGGGAGGATAGAAATCTTGATAATCAAACATTTGTGGAGGTACAATAGCTGGTAGAGCCATAATAACTTGGGTGGTGGAATGGCATCATATGTTTGTACATACGGATTATCATGTAAAGGTAGAAAGAATAGTATGTCCAAAAGATACTTAGTGAAATCGTTTGAAGAGTTAGGAGAAATGTTTCCCGGTGAGGCTGGGAAATAGTTCAGAATGTTCATGGAGGAAAAAGCATCCTCGGTATCATAATCAGATGGGACGATAGTAGAATGAGGGGATGAAGACATGACTGTAACAACCTAGTAGTAAATAACATAATTTATTTATATAATAGTATAGTAGTTATGTATTGCTATTTGGAAAAGTAGTGGCATCTTCGCAATTCAGGAAAAGTAGTGGCACGAAGGGCCTTGATGGCTAGAAAAAGAAATGTGGTTATAGTTAAGGTTTTGACCTTGTTCTATATAACCATGGCGCTGATACCAATCTGTAACACCCCCATTTTTACAAATATAGCAGCGGAAGCTAATCTGGGGTATTACTTCATGGAAACAACAATCTTAATCATAGAAAATGACTCAAAAGAAACGTTGTTCAAAAGATACGTTATCATTCATTTAAAATCAGAGTTTTACAAAGGCAGGTCCCAAAATCTAGTTACATACAATGTGAATGATAACAAGTTTTAGCCATCTTCAAGTCCATGCCACTCCATGTCATAAGTTTCTCAAATCACCTGGGATAAACATGCATAAAAAGAAGGGTCAACACAAAGGTTGAGTAAAATTTATAGGTTTGATATGTAATAGTTGAATGCAGGTTATCATAATGGAAATATTAGTATTGCAGGGATAATTATCATGAAGAACATTATTATCATGGAGAACAATATTATCATGGAAAACAGTATTATTACCCTAAACTCATGAATCACATAAAGAGATATTAAAGAGATATTGGGAGATATTACCTAAATAGATATGTACTTAGGCAATAATATATCAGAATAGCATATAGTTTAAAAAACACTTGCATTCATGGTTTACAGCAGGTATCACGGGTTTGTAAAGTATGTGAGGTTATGAACTCATTAAGTCTTTGAAAAGTAATCACATTGTTATGAATATATAAAAGAGTTTGTAACAAGCATGTATCCCCCTCGCGGGTTTATAAAACATGTAAATAAGTAAAGGCGAGGTTATGAACTTCACTAAGTCTTTGAAAAGTAATCATATTGTTATAAGATAAACGAGTATGTAAAAGAGTTTATAACAAGCATGTATCCCCCTCGCGGGTTTATAAAACATTCAAAAGATTGAAAATGCGAGGCTATGAATCTCACCTTAACAGTAGAGTGATAGCAAAGGTATATGAAGTGAAATGTGTCGGTATGGTAGTACGATGTTATCTATTCGGGCGGAAAGTATATCAACTTGAAATTAAACGGCTTCAACATGCAATCACGCAACCTGAGGTAATATGTCAAGTCTTAGGAAGATTGTACTCTAGAACTTTGATTCTAAGAGTTTAATATTGTTATGAGTTTGATTGGAAAGTTTGGAATTATTGTATCACTGTTCGGGCCATCATAATTCAGAAGTCATTCAGTAAACGTTTGAGGAGCTAGGGCACTTTAAATCGTAAACCCAACAACTCAGTCAGAACGCAATACCAAGATGAAACCCTTTAATATGAAGCTCCCTAGTATTATGTACAATAGAGATCTGGGACCTGATTTATAAAGGCACATTGATGATGAATGATATAATGGTTAGAACATAATCGGTTTTAAGCGTTTTATTCAATATCTGGAAATGTTAAGCACGTCAAGCGTTAATTAAAGTTATGTCTTGTAATGTTTTGAATACATTTTTATACTTTTTCAAAATGTTACATTTTAGACCCTTGAGAATGAAAAATGGCAAAATATACCCTTGGAGTTTGCACTTTTACGAGTTTGGTCCTTCTAGTTTAAAAGATATACAAAGTAAACCTTGCACTTTGAAAAGTGACATGATAGACCCCTATAGTTATAACTTTGATAAAATGACATTTTCAGTCCTTTTAGTTATAAGTTTCAAAAAGTTACGATATATACCCCTTGCATGGAATACTTTTGTAAAACAAGTCCGAATTGCCATGCAAGCTTATTTTAACATTCCAAAAGACATTTGCAGGTTATAGCTTATTAATATAAGCTAAAATATGAAGGTTTAACATAACGAAAGTTTAAAATAACGATTCGTTAAGCTAGGAAGCAAAACGGGTCAAATTAGGGTTTCAAAACGTAAACGTGCGGGTTTTAAGTTCAAATTCCTTCAATAATCAATAAAGTGGTTATTTTAACATTAATTAAGCATGTTAGGATAGATTATAACAACATTTAGCCATTATAACATTTAGTTTTATGAAAAACACGAAATTAGGGTTTCGGGTGTACGGTTTTGGATCAAAATGGAAAATGAGCATGAATTGAGTTATGAAACTTTAACAAGAGCTTATGTATGATCATATGAACATCATAAGGGTGTAGTAGCAGGTATGAAGTTGATAGAACCTGGGTTTGAGCTTATAGCTTGGAAACGGGTCGAAATCGGGACTTTTAGCTTCGTACGCCTAGAATAACGACTCCCGGGCTTCTTTTCTTGGTTTCTTTTGCTTCACTTCTGTTCTTGGGACTTCTTAAGATCTCTTAGAATACATATTGAGCAAAGGATTGCTGCTATGATGGGTTATAGAGGAGGAAGTGGGGGATGATTTGAAATGAAGAGTATGTGCCCCTATTTATAGTGTTGAAGACCCTTAGAGGCCAAGAAACTTTGATAACCAGGTTAGGACACATGGGGGGTGATGTGGAGAGGCTAGGGGCTGAGTAAGGAAGGCTATGGTGCAAGGTGGAGGTGGTTCTAGACGTTTTAGGGGTGTTTGGTTTGATTTATACATGGCTGTTTTTGGACAGCCAACATCAGTCTCGGTAAAATGGTTGCCATTTACAAACCGTAACTCCGATGAAGCTCAAACCAGTGAGCATTGTTAGATATTTGAGTCCTCTACAACGTTTAGTTTTACATATTTGGGGGTTACTATACAAAAATTTAGAGATAATATCCATTTACTACAGGTGTGCAGAATCTGCGCACCTTTGCCATTTCGGCTATAACTAATTCATCCGACGTCGAATCGGGTTGATTCCACCAGAAAAATGATCACAAGACATAGGGCTACAACCTAGTGTTTTCACATAATACCCAGAACCTATTGATTTTCCCATATTCTATGTTTTATAGACTGATCCGATTCTGAACTAGGGCCTAGTTTTTGGTTTTAGGGTTAGAACTAGATTAGGGTTTTGTTTTAAGGTTTCTAGGATTTAATTCGTGTATAATGATGATGTAATGATAGATTAATGTTTGTAAGGATTTTATTAAGGATTAATAACAAGAATTGATAGGTGGTTTGAGTTTAAAATGGCTAAATATCGAGAAATGGGTCATGGTTTAGTATTTTGCTTGGGTTAGGGTTTCTAACTTGGATTTATTGTAATTTTATGAAATGAGAATGATTATGGATTGAAAATGTAATGCCTGACTTGCTTTTAACTTGTACTTGATAGATTGTACAAGATTACTTAGGAAAACAAAGTTAAAACAGCTATTTTGGATATTGTGCATTAATGACTTGTACATTATGTATTAAAGACTTGTACCTTTCTTTGGAGAGAATGTATATTCATATGAGATGTTATGTTACTTTTACATATGATTTAGTAGCTTGTACATTCACTTCAGATATTAATCCTTCATAGAATTAGGGTTTAGAGGTATACGATAACAGTTTAAAGCCTATTTTGATATAACATTACGAATGGCACATTATAGGAATAATGTACTTTGTAATAAGGATATTAAGATATTGACTTGACAGATTATGATGTTTGCTTGACATATATGAAGGTAGGATGGCATAGGTAGGTTGCGTGAGCTCGTCTACTTTAGTTATGTAAGTTACGTTGCATATTGAGGTATTGGCAATGCAAGTAATGTAATAAAGCAAAAAATTTCCCCGTACAATTGTGATAATAGTAAAATAGGTTGATTTTGCATTTGATGAAAATTCATGGGTTGTTATAGTCTCCACCCCTTACAGAAATCTCGTCCTGAGATTTAGTCGAATGCCGAAGAGATGTCAAAGAATGATTATGAATTTGTAAGAGAGTTGCTAATCATGTGGGATACAAATTTGAAAATGAACAGATGAAAGGTAAGAAAATATTAAGATGTTAATTGTATTGATGCCCATATAGTCAAGGATGATAATTTATGTTTCAAAGGTATGATGAGAGTATTCAGAGTTGAACATAATAGAATTGATAAACGATGCCGAATTTTGATATCATCAGATAACAAGATGTAATGGAATCATTACTTTATTATTTCATGGATAACTTTACATATGAAACTCTAAAAGAGTTGATACTTATGCTACGTATCTCGTAGTAGGATTCTAGAATAAAACAATAAACGATAAAGATTGTAGCTTGATGATTGAGGTTTTCAGATTGATGAAGATTCTGATAAAACTTGAATATCCTCGAGAGTTGTTTCTAGGTTAGAAATTTTAAAGTGAACAAAAAGCGAGCTCATCTCTAAGTATGCTTTCCTGTGGCCCGGTGATTTGCTTTTGAGCACTCATTCGCATGATGTCCTTTCTTTCCACAAACATTACAAGTTACGGATACTGTTTGTAGATCGTTTGGTCTTTTGTTTCTGCAATTCTTAGTCAGATGTCCTATCTTGTTGCAAGTTTGACACTTGACAGTACAAGGACCTATGTGATGTAAGGTGCATCTTTCACACTTGAATTTCATTATGTCCGTATCTAGTTCTAAATCAGTCTTAGGAATATCTTCGTCCCTTACTCTCAGTTGATGATAGCCTGATCTTAAGTTGATTTTTGAGTAAACGCTTGAACCTTGAAGTTGATCGAATAAGTCATCGATTCTGGGTAATGGGTAATGATTCTTTACAGTAAGTTTATTCAACTCTCTGTAATCGATACACATTCTAAAAGATAAGAAGAAATATAGATCTCCTGGATATATACCTTTTGGTTTTTATACAGGATATAAGATTTAGTTAGGTTTTGCTTTGGTCACCTCGAATGATCAAAGTTTCACCGTTGATAGTAATGTGGATGACTTTAATGTTCGCAGAGATGTTGGCATGATACTTGGTAATAACCAATCCATACCGATGTGATGCCAAAAATAGATTATTTTAAAAGGTTGGTTTACAAAAAATCGGAGGCAAACCCTGGGCTAAATATTCTAAGAAACTAGGTGTGAGGTACTAAAACGGTATTGTATTTATATCATGAACAACTTTGCCTTTGTACTTTACATAGTCAAGATTTGACAAGTGTTTATATTTATACTACACATCATGTGGTTAAGTTCTAACAAAACTATAACTAGGATCTAATCTAGTAATTCGAGGGTCCTTTGTTTATGCAGTTCCTGGTCTGATGCCTTACCGGGTTGCAAGTCCCGACATCTGACAGTGCAAGAGTCCTATGTGATGTAGGGAGCAATCTTGTACACAAGGGTGCGGTTTCCTGTTATACCCTTGTGGCGTATAAGCCTGGAAGGATTTCTTGTCTCTTATATTTTGCTTCTGTGGATGATTTGGATATTGTATTTTGCTTTTTATTTTTCCAGGATATTAAGCAATTGTTAAAAAATACACAGTAACCAGTAACCGACTTTCTAGTCTTTAGGCATTTAGCCCAATCTGCATCATGATAACCACAAATAGTATCCTTTATATTAGGATACTTGTATCTAATACCCTTTCCAGGAGCACCTTTGAGATATCTCAAAACATTCAGAGCACAACTCAGATGAGATTTAAGAGGAGAATGCATATACTGAGCTAAACAATGAACTGAGTAAGCAATATCAGGTCTAATGTGTGTAAGATTAATAAGTTTTCCAAGAAGTTTTTGATATCCAGTTATATTGTCAAGGAGAGGATCATCTTCAGTTGGTTCATAAGGTAAAACAGAATTAGGAACCATAGGAGTAGAAACAGGTTTACATCTAAGTAAACCATAATCTTTTAAGAGATCAAGACAATATTTTCTTTGTGATAAACACAAATCTTTATCAGATTTTATAACTTCTATACCCAGAAAATATTTAAGATGTCCTAAATCCTTGATCTTAAACTTAAATTTCAAAAAACTCTTAAACTTATCATTTTCATCAACACAATTTCCAGTGACCACAATATCATCAACATACACAAGGAGAGCTATGAACTTGTTATTTTTAGATTTTGTAAAAAGAGAGTGATCATTAGCAGACTGTACAAAATCATTTTCTTTTAGGATAGTAACTAGTTTTTCATTCCATTTTCTTGGGGCTTGTTTAAGTCCATAAAAAGACTTAACAAGCTAGCAAAACTTGTTCTTATTATATTTGTTAGCAAACCCTTTTGGAATAGTCATATAGATGTCTTTATCTAAATCCCCATAAAGAAAAGCATTATTAACATCTAACTGAAATAAAGGCCAGTTACTGGTAACAGATAAGGCAATAATACATCTAACAGTAGACATTTTCACAACAAGTGAGAAATTCTCATCAAAATCAATACCTTCTTTCTGATTAAAACCTTTAACAACTAATCTGGCCTTACATCTGTCAATATCACCACTAGATTTATATTTAATCTTATAAATCCACTTATTACCAATAGCCTTTCTATTGGTAGGTAAGTCAACAATAACCCAAGTTTGATTTTCATTTAAAGCTTCAATTTCAGCATTCATGACATCAATCCAATTACTATCTAAAACAACTTCTTCATAACAAGTAGGCTCAATACTTTTATTAAGAGCAGATATGAAGCATTAATTAGCAGGACTAAGATTAACATAGTTTACAACTCTTTCAACACCATATTTAACTTTTCCTTCAATAATAAAGTCATTCAAACTAGAAGGCAATTTGGTCTGTCTAGAAGACCTTCTAACAGTGTTGGCAGGCAACTCCTCAACATCAGAATTTAATTCTGAATGTTCATAGAAATCATTTATAAAATCAGTTTCATTTGGAACTGTGCCCTTAGGGTGTGTATTATTTGTTTCATCCATAGAAGTTGCTCCAGAGTCATCATTACCCTAATTTTCATCAGGACTCAACTTTGTGCCATCATCATTAGAAGACACTCTGCCTTCATCATTAGGTATTTTAGGGTTTTCAATGTAATTTTTTTTTGTGATTTAAATCTTTTATTACACCAGACTCAAACTCTGTTTGTTTCAAATTATTTTTCATTTTAAAAGGAAACACAGTTTCATAAAATTTTACATCTCTAGAATAGAAAATAGTTTTGTTTTCAAGACTGAGAAGTTTATAACCTTTTTTAGAATTAGAATACCCAATAAAGACACATTTTTCAAACCACATATGCTTATATACCTCAACAAAATGGAATTGCAGAAAGGAAACATGGGCATCTCCTTAATGTTGCTAGATCCCTTATGTTTCAGGGGGAATTACCTTTATATTTGTAGTCTGAATGTGTTTTAACTACTGTTTTTATGTAACACCCCCATTTTTACATATAGCAGCGGAAGCTAATCTGGGGTATTACTTCATGGAAACAACAATCATAATCATAGAAAACGACTCAAAAGAGACGTTTGTTCAAAAGGTACGTTATCATTCATTAAAATCAGAGTTTTACAACGGTATGTCCCAAAATCTAGTTACATCAATGTGAATGATAACAAGTTTTCGCCATCTTCGAGTCCTCATGGCCACTCGTGCATAGTGGGCTCAATTACATGAGATAAACATGCTAAAAAGTCAACACAATGGTTGAGTGAAATTCATAGGTTTGAAATGTAATAATTGAATGCAAGTCATAGTGTAATAATTGTATAAACACAATTATTATGGAAAGAGATATTAGGAGATACTACCCAACAAGATATTGAAGAGATATTGGGAGATACTACCCAAAGAGATATTTTCATGTACTTAGGCAATAATATATCAGGATAGCATATAGTTTAGAAAACACTTGTATTCATGGTTTATAGCAGGTATTACAGGTTTATAAAGTATTTAAAAGATTGAAATGTGAGGTTATGAACTCATTAAGTCTTTGAAAAGTAATCACATTGTTATAAGATAAACGAGTATGTAAAAGAGTTTGTAAACAAGCATGTATCCCCCTCGCGGGTTTATAAAACATGTAAATAAGTAAAGGCGAGGTTATGAACTTCACTAAGTCTTTGAAAAGTAATCACATTGTTATAAGATAAACGAGTATGTAAAAGAGTTTGTAAACAAGCATGTATCCCCCTCGCGGGTTTATAAAACATGTAAATAAGTAAAGGCGAGGTTATGAACTTCACTAAGTCCTTGAAAAGTAATCACATTGTTATAAGATAAACGAGTATGTAATAGAGTTTGTAACAAGCATGTATCCCCCTCGCGGGTTTATAAAACATGTAAATGAGTAAAGGCAAGGTTATGAATCTTACCTGATAGGTAGATGTAATAAATATTCCAAAATAAAAGCTGACGACCTTATCACAATCTTAACGGGGATGGTTGATATAGCAAAATGATAGTAAACAGCCACGTCACGCAACCTGGGTAAATATGTCAAGACTTTAGGAAGATTGTACTTTAGAACTTTGGTTCATGAGTTTGATTGGAAAGCTTGGAATTATTGTATCACCGTTCGGGCCATCATAATTCAGAAGTCATTTAGTAAACGTTTGAGGAGCTAGGGCACTTTAAATCGTAAACCCAACAACTCAGTCAGAACGTAATACCAAGATGAAACCCCTTAATATGAAGCTCCCTAGTATTGTGGTACAATAGAGATCCGGGACATGATTTATAAAGGCACATTGATGATGAATGATATTATGGTTATAACATAAGTGGTTTTAAGCGTTTTATTCAATATCTGGAAATGTTAAGCACGTCAAGCGTTAATTAAAGTTATGTCTGGTAAGGTTTTGAATGCATTTTTATACTTTTTCAAAATGTTACATTTTAGACCTTGGAGAATGAAAAATGGCAAAATATACCCTTGGGGTTTGCACTTTTACGAGTTTGGTCCTTCAAGTTTAAAAGATATACAAAGTAAACCTTGCACTTTGAAAAGTGACATAATAGACCCCTATAGTTATAACTTTGATAAAATGACATTTTCAGTCCTTTTAGTTATGAATTTCAGAAAGTTACGATATATACCCCTTGCATGGAATACTTTTGTAAAACAAGTCTGAATTGCCATGCAAGCTTATTTTAACATTCTAAAAGTCATTTACAGGTTATAACTTTATTAATATAAGCTAAAATATGAAGGTTTAACATAACAAAAGTTTAAAATAATGATTCGTTAAGCTAGGAAGCAAAACGGGTCAAATTAGGGTTTCAAAACGTAAACGCGCGGGTTTTAAGTTCAAATTCCTTCAATAATCAATAAAGTGGTTATATTAACATTAGTTAAGCATGTTAGGATAGATTATAACAACATTTAGCCATTATAACATTTAGTTTTAAGAAAAACATGAAATTAGGGTTTCAGGTGTACTGTTTTGAATCAAAATGGAAAATGAGCATGAATTGAGTTATGAAACTTTAACAAGAGTTTATGTATGATAATATGAACGTTATAAGGGTGTAGGAGCAGGTATAAAGATGATAGAACCTGGGTTTGAGCTTATAGCTTGGAAACGGGTCGAAATTGGGACTTTTAGCTTCGTACGCCTGGAATAACGACTCCCGAGCTTCTTTTCTTGGTTTCTTTTGCTTCACTTATGTTCTTGGGACTTCTTAGGATATCTTAGAATACATATTGAGAAAAGGATTGCTGCTATGATGGGTTATAGAGGAGGAAGTGGGGGATGATTTGAAATGAAGAGTATGTGCCCCTATTTATAGTGTTGAAGACCCTTAGAGGCCAAGAAACTTTGATAACCATGTTAGGACACATGGGGGGTGATGTGGAGAGGCTAGGGGATGAGTAAGGAAGGCTAGAATGCATGGTTGAAGGTGGTTCTCGACGTTTTAGGGGTGTTTGGTTTGATTTATACATGCCTGTTTTTGGACAGCCAACATCAGTCTCGGTAAAATGGTTGCCATTTACAAACCGTAACTCCGATGAAGCTCAAACCAGTAAGCATTGTTAGATATTTGAGTCATCTACAACGTTTAGTTTTACATATTTGGGGGTTAATCTACAAAAATTTAGAGATAATATCCATTTACTACAGGTGTTCAGAATCTGTGCACCTTTGCCATTTCGGCTATAACTAATTCATCCGACGACGAATTGGGTTGATTCTACTAGAA
Organism: Tanacetum coccineum; assembly: GCA_026074375.1. NCBI lineage: Eukaryota > Viridiplantae > Streptophyta > Magnoliopsida > Asterales > Asteraceae > Tanacetum > Tanacetum coccineum. The sequence continues at coordinate 74,187 of BQNB010002778.1, forward strand.
AAATGATCACAAGACATAGGGCTACAACCTAGTGTTTTCACTTAATACCAAGAACCTATTGATTTTCCCAGGTCCTATGTTTTATAGACTGATCCGATTATGAACTAGGGCCTACTTTTAGGTTTTAGGGTTAGAACTAGATTAGGGTTTTGTGTTAGGGTTTCTAGGATTTAATTCGTGTATAATGATGATGTAATGATAGATTAATGTTTGTAAGGATTGTATTAAGGATTAATAACAAGAATTGATAGGTGGTTTGAGTTTAAAATGGCTAAATATCGAGAAACGGGTCATGGTTTAGTATTTTGCTCGGTTTAGGGTTTCTAACATGGATTTCTTGTAATTTTATGAAATGAGAATGATTATGGATTGAAAATGTAATGCATGACTTGCTTGTAACTTATACTTGATAGATTGTACAAGCTTACTTAGGAAAACGGAGTTAAAACAGCTATTTTGGATATCGTGCATTAATGACTTGTACATTATGTATTAAAGACTTGTACCTTTCTTTGGAGAGAATGCATATTCATATGAGATGTTATGTTACTTTTACATATGCTTTAGTAGCTTGTACATTCACTTCAGATATTAACCCTTCATAGAATTAGGGTTTAGAGGTATACGATAACGGTTTAAACCCCGTTTTGATATAACGTTGCGAATGGTACATTATAGGAATAATGCACTTTGTAATAAGGATATTAAGATATTGACTTGACATATTATGATGTTTGCTTGACATATATGAAGGGAGGATGGCATAGCTAGGTTGTGTGAGCTCGTCTACTTTAGTTATGTAAGTTACATTGCATATTGAGGTATTAGCAATGCAAGTAATGTAATCAAGCGAAAAATTTCCCAGTACAATTGTGATAATAGTAAAATAGGTTGATTTTGCATTTGATGAAAATTCTTGGGTTGTTATACGATGAAAGAAGAAAACTTAGAAGATGAAGCACTTTCTAGTGCGGACCACAAACTTGAAACGTGGTATGACAGAATTAGATACTTAAACGGGAGAGCTTGGATCCTGAAGGTTAACATCCTAAGGAAGGTTGTTATGGATGAAGCTCATAGATCGAGATATTCTATCTGTCCAAGACCTGACAAGATGTATAACGATGTAAAGGAGTATTATTGGTGGCCAGGTAGTAAGAAAGACATTGCCTCGTATATTGAAGAATGTTTGACTTGTGCTAAAGTCAAGGCAGAACATCGTATAAAACTACTTGTGTTCCACTTTTCAAATCATGCATGTATCCCCCTCGCGGGTTTATAAAACATTTAAAAGTAGTTCAAAATCGAGTATATGAACTCACTTTGATCGAAGACGACGACCAACAACCAATAATCACTAAGCAACATTCAACAATTTATAACCACGGTGTCTCAACAAATAACTCGACCGCGACCTAGAATTATATCGCGCAATTAGAGAAATAACAGAGTATCGTCGACTCTTTCGATAATCACAACATATATACGTATATATATAAAGTAACGTGTTATGGGATCCACACCTACGCTCCTAATCCTTTTCTATTAAGCGATTAGAAACCAAGATCTTCTTCCTCAATTAAGTTGCGTTACTCTTTTGAAAACTTCTATATTCGAAAACTTTCTATTTTTAGAAAGTCTCTATTTTTGGAAAGTTACTACTTTTAGAAAGTCCGGTTATCCAAATATATTAATACTAAAAATATTCCTTATTTCGCCAATCTTCGACACACCAATGTCTAATCACTTAATCACGTCTCCGACGTTACATTTCATATATATATATATATATATATGTATATATATGTATATACATATGTATATATATATATATATAAGTTTCTATTTTTAGACTTGCCATATTTAGAGAATAATATTTATTATCATTTTTATTAACCCGATCAACACTTACGACGACTAAATGACATTTTTGAATTCTTGTTTGACTTTTACTTTGACTTTTTATTATAAATTTTCTTAAATCTGACCCATCCAAAATGACCAGCTAAAATACATTTTCACGACTCGTACTCTAAAACATTTTGATGTAAAACGACATTTCGGACAACTTTTTAGTTTTACCCGAGACCCGAAACTCGAAGGAAAATGACGAAAATGTCCCTGCAAGTTTCTGCCAGATTTTAATATATATACTTTATTTTTCTAACCCTCGGCTTGGCCTAACTTCTTCGTTTCAAATCGTTAAATTCTGAAATTTACATGACAAAAGCGAAACGGCATTCCAGATTTTGTGTTTCGCCGGAATGCTAAAACGGACTCGAAAGTAGTCGAAATGGGCGTTTTATTTTCTACGCAGACTTATTAAAAGTCTAATAGCTGATTCGAAATCATAAAATTTTCCAAACTTCAATCGGCCGTAAAATCTTCGTTATTTGGAGTTACGGGACGATCCATATATCGAAATGCTCATATAAATAAGGCCTTTCGTAATGTTAAATCAAATATCGGATTAAAAATATTTTTGACATCCGAAAACGACGCGCCAGATTCTGCTCGAATTTACCACTTTGAAAACCCATCAAAACCTTATTTTCGCTTCACAACAACTTCAAAAATACGCTTAACTAACCTATCTCCAACAACTAAATATACTTCAATCATCCAATCGCTTAATCTATCACATTCACTAGTGGATCCATAACATGCATCTTTAATTAAATTATAATCGTACAAGAATAATATGAAAAGAGTTTTAGTATGCTCACGCCAACGAGAAATCACAAGATCAAGAGTCGACACACACACTCCTCCTTCATTTCCTTTGCTAGCCGTGGCCCGAACTCGACCCGAATACACAAACCGCGACTTTTTAACAACAACCCACTTGCAAGAATACTTATCTAACACTTCTAAACAATATTTTTAACCCATTTCGACAAGAACTCGATCTGAATTAAATCTAGGGAAATACTTAGTAGGATATGTTCACTATAGCACAAGGATCAATATTTTAGTAACAGATCGTATTGCATGTAGAAAATCAAATGGTTTATGTATGTATGTGTGTGTCCGTCGATGGTGGAGGAACAAGGGGGGGGAGAAGTAAATTTTTTTCTAAACTAAAAATGAGTGTGTGTGTGTGTAGTATTTATAGGAGTAATACTTTGGGCCTTTGATACAATTGGTCCTCAAACTTCCATGGTTTATAAAAATAGAGCACTAGGGTGTTTGTTTCGTTGTCCACAACCGATCAAGAGGGCTCGTGTTTTATGATTCCGTAAATATTTCTCTTTTGTCAACTTTATTTTATTTTAAAACATTTAATAAAATGTTAACTCACGTAAGTCTCGACATTAGGCACGGTAAAAACAGGGGAAAATCCATAAAACACTAAAAAAATATAGTTTCGCTCTCGGAGCAAAAATATAAAGAATTTCAAATTTTCTCAAACGCTCAAACGAATAGAAAATTTGAAACACGGCTTGTGAAATAGCCAAAAATAATGATTTTTATTAAATCGCCCAAAACAAAAGACGATTATTCCAACTCATTCGTAGAAAATAGATAAGGCTCGGGATAATCATCGGCCTAAAACTTGGGTTGTCACATTCTACCCACCTTAAGGGAGTGCCATCCTGGTGCTCAATTGCACTTATTCGTCCTAAGTTCGCACATAGAGATATGGGCTTTGATCCTTGAACGGACTCATGCGTTCTCACGCGACGGATACGCGACGTTACATTCATTAAATACGAGGCGAAAAATCAACACAAAAACAATGGTAAATCTACCAACGATGTTTACACATATATGCGATTCCTCTTGTCAAAAGAGGACATAAACAAGCCATGAAACATCCGTGAAAATTCATTATGTCGTTCTTAAAAATTTCAAAACGAGTGATCAACCCAATTCATTTGGTGATCATACCAACAAAACAAACAAACATCGCTACACAAAACCAAAGAATACATCGCTAACCAAAACCAAAATATACGTGGCCCTCCCGGTCTCATTTAATAATGCACCACCGATTGCGAAAACATTCCGGAGCACATATGACTCCATTGAACGCATTATTAGCACTAATACACCTGACCACATAATCAAATAATCATATAATCACATAAGCACATAATCACATATTCGTCACTTTATAGCGACTTCGCATTTTGGCCTAGCTTTACTTAGGTATTTCATCACACCCGCTTATAATTTAAGCTTTGGCGACAATTATCACATATCGTGCTCGCTTATAATTAAGCCTTAGCAAATAAACCATGCTAGCTTACTATGAAGCCTTAGAAAATAACCCATGGGTAGGCGTACCCATCCGATCCTAACCATATCATATATCAGAAAATAGCATTTAGACAATTAAGTTTACATACCTTTTTACATAATCCGGTAGCGGAGATTTCGCTGATCCTATTTCGTATTATACCTTGCTTGCTAAATAGTTAAGCCATTTTGAAAATGATCCCTTGGGTAAACACATCCATCCGGTCTAACTTTTTACTCATATCCGGGTAGACATACCCATCGATCCAAAACTTTATGCCATATTATCGGCAACACTAGAGTGACCTAAGCGGTTACTATTAACCAAAAGCGCCTAAACATGCAAAGCACATTTTTGCGCAAAATTCGGCGGTGATAATCCCACAAGAAAACATAAAAGATCAATAGACTTTATTCGAGCATCAAGGATTCAATACCCGTGCTCTTTAAAGACGGCGATTTCAATTGTCTCTTATTAGACGATTATCACGATTGGTTCAATTCTAATATATCCTATAGATCATTGGACATATAGACTAGATACGTCTAAACCACAACGCACATTCACTAGACAATTTCTTCTAAATTCCCAACTTCATTCCCTTCGACTCGAGGCGTAAGCTATTCTGATTGATCCTCCCCCGGGGAAATGCTGACAGATGTCACCATTGAGTTCCATTAGGGTTCTCAATCTTCTCGCTCGGCTTTGCGCAACAGAGTCGTTACGTTTAAGGAGTAAGTACCACTACACCTAACTTTAAGTCAGGGGTTGCTTAGTGTTCTATATCAATCCTTGACGATCAAAATATACATATACATCACACAACAATACCACTAATTAAGTCGAGGCAACCACGCACATTCATTAAGCAACTTATCCAAGCTCCATGTTTTATTCCTTTCGACTCAAGGTGTTGGCTACTCCTATTAATCCTCCAGAATGGTGATGGATGTCGCCATCGAATTTTACTAGAGTTTCAATCATTCGCTCCTCTACACGCATTTCGAGTCTCTTTGTCAAGGAGTAAGAGATACTACACCCAACTTTGAGTCAGGCGTCGCGTAGCTCTCTATACCTGTCCTCGGCGATTAAGATACATTCATTAAACAACATTACCACTACTTTCCATTTCGGGGAAAGAAGTCTTCTTCACAGCCATCAGTTGCTATAACTAAGGCAATACACACACTTGATGTAGGAGAAGTGGTATGTGCTTAATTACACATACTTTTTACCACTAAAAACGGACTTAAATAACCAAAAACGTACCAAAAATACATCGTATTTGTATGTTTTGCATTTGTATTATGCAGGTAACGGATATCTAAGAAAAGGACAAAATCAAAGCCAAAATGACAAAACCGAGCACGAGAACGGAAAAACTGTGAGAAGTCAAAAAGACAAAGTCAAAGTCAACAAAAAAAAGTCAAAGTTAACCCCGGGAAGTGGCATTGGAAAAAGCATCAAAAACAGAACCCGAAAACCTAAATTGTCAAAAGCGGGCCCACCCGTACCCACTTAGTGGGCTCGGGTCACCCCACTTATATGTTACAAACTTTATAAGCCCAAGTCCCTCTTTTATGCATACCCGGCCGAACAAACAATCCCAATAACCCTTATAATTCCCGTTAACCCCACCTTTTTTTATCCATTAACACCGTTAGTCCTTAAATGGACTAACAGTGCAAACCTTTTACAAACATCAAGGACCAAACTTGCAAAGAACAAGGACGATGGATGCAATGCAACTATACACATTGAGGGACTAAAATTGCCAATCCACCAAACATTCACCTTACAAATCAAACTACTGTACATCCCTTCCACTACCCGCCAAAATACTCCAAACACTGTTCCCCTTTCTTCTCCCCTATGTCGACCAACCCCTATACATACCTTATCCCTCCTCACATGGGCTTATTGCCACTTTGGCAATCCACTAACCCCCTATTCATCCAAAGAACAAGACAAGAAATGAAGGGCTATGATTATATGACTTGGGCACTACTCAATTTCAATGGCTATGATGAGACTTTGAAGGCTCTCATACAACAAACACACTCGCAAGAGCTCTCACAAAGAAAACACACATCTAGAACCTTCAATGGCTTAGTATAAATAGGTCTCAATTGTAAGCCCTTGGGGCAGTGAGTTTTTAGTTAAATTTTTCACCTAGTTAATTTTTATTGTAATCTTTTTAATATTGTAATGCTTCTTTTTATTAATGAAATTTAGTTTTAGCTTAAAATTTGTGGTTCTTAAATTTTTGTTTTAAAGTATTCAAAAGTCTTTCATAAGCTGTTTTAAGCTCTTATAAAAACATATAAGCAACCTGTTTTCATTTATATAAAAAGTACTTATAGAAAATTTACCAAAAAGAAATCACACCAAAAAACACCACAACTTATTTGGATGATAAGCCTGATTTGGATGGGCTTATGAACACTACTAGCTTATCTTTGATAAGCTAGAGTTTGTAGATAAGCTCTTTTGAGCTCATTTGCCCTGTTTAAGCAAGGGTTTTGTAAGTTCTTCATTTTTCTATTTTTAGTTTATTTACTATTCAACTGCTTATTTGTGCTTATTGTCTGCTTATATTTGCTTATTTATGCTTGTTTATGTTATTTGATGCTTATGAATGCCTGCTTATAGTTTAGATATCATTTGTTTAAGTTTTCTTAAAATCTGTCTATTTTAGCTTATAAATTTGCATAACTGTTTAGCTTATTGTTCTGGCTTATTTGATGGTTTAAAGTTGTTCATTAGGATTTTCTTAAGCTATTTAATATCTGGTCTTAAGGGTTTGTTCATTAAAAACTCAAGTTATCAAGTTAAAATAGGTAAAAAAATGTTTAAAGGGGTGTTTGGTTTAACTGTTTTCATAGGTCAAAATGGGTCAAAATGAGATATGTCTTTTGGGTCACTTTAGTTTAGCTTAGATTAGTCCTAAGATTCAGTTTGTTTGAGTTTTTAAGTGTTAAATCTCATTTTTAAGGTTTTAAGAATTTGTTGTTTGAAACTGTGAGGTTAAAGCTTATTTTATTTGCTTATTTGATTGTGCTTTTGCTTATTGAGCTTTTTGTGATGTTTTTATGTTTATGCATGTGTTAAAACAAGTTAGAAACAAAGACAAATAGGCCTACATTGTTAGTATTGAAAAATTTGAGAAATTGCTTTTTCAATTGCTTATTGTGACTTATCTTGAATTTTAAACTCTCTTTTGATTGTTGATATAAGCTATTTGAGGTCAAATCTCAATCTTTTTGTAGGTTATAAGTTTATAAGGTTCTGTTTGTTTGCTTATTTTTATTGTTAAGATTGCAAAAGTTTAAGAAAATTTGTCTAAGTGTTGAATCTGTATGAGATAGCCTTTTCATGAAGCTTTTTAAGTGCTTATTTGAATTTCAAACAGCTTTTTCATGGTTGCTTATTTTAGCTGTTTGGCCATTCTTTTTAGTGGTATAAGCCACTAAGCCATAAGGATCCTTTTTCTAGCTTAAAAATAAGCTAGAAAAGTCCCTTTTGGCTGTTTGCTTATCAGTTTTGGCCAAAAAGCTAATTTTCTTATTTAGGCTTATTAGCTTATTGCATTTGCTTATTCTAGGTTTAGGATATCTTATTAGGATAGTTTAAGTCTCCTTTAGCTTATTTCTTTCAGTTTAGAGCTTATTTAAGCTTATTTGCTTTGTAGCTTAAAAATCCTTAAGTTTTATCGCCTTTTAAGTAATTTGCCATTCTAGCTTAATTTAGTTGCTTATTTTAGTTCAAATGTGCTTATTAGGTGTAGTTAAGTTCCTGTCTTAGCTTATTTGAGTTTGCTTAGCTTATTTGTGCTTAATAGCTTAACAGTTAACATTAAGGCTTAGTATAGTTTAGGCTTATTCTGTCACCTTTTAGGGCTTATTCTGTGCTTATTTGTGGTTTATAAAAAAAGTGTTTTTGTAAAAGTTGCTTATTTTTAAGCCTTTTAAAAAGTTGTAAAAAATGGCTTTTAAAAAACATTTGGGAATTGGGGGAAGTCCCAGGTGAGCAAGGCTCGAACCCGGGACCTCACCCCTATTCACCAAACGTTTTATACACAACACTCACTACCACTAGCGCCCTTGGGTCTTTTCCGTTTATCTTTGCATTATCTATATACTTATACACGTTTTGACTACTTTTTGTTATAAGCTCTTCGAAGCTTATTTTGAGCTTTTTAGGGCTTATTTGTTAAGCTGGCTTAACCGGCTTATTTTTCCTAGAATCTTTACAACTTTTAGGACTTTCCTACAATTTTTCATATTTTTCCAACTTTATTTGTTATTTTTATTCATTTTTCGAAGAGTAAAATTTTAGAAAATCATTTAAAAATAGTTTAATTAATCAGAAAAATACAAAAAAATAGTTTTTAGATTTAGAATAAATAGTTTTAGGTTTACAAAGTTTAAAATCATTTTTATCATTTTTAGATTTTAAATTTCATTTTTAGCTTTTTAATTTAAATTTAGAAATTAGTTTTTAATTATAAAAAGTAGTGAAAAATATTTTTCTGAGTTTTTATCACATTTTAGACTTTTCTAAAGTAGAAAATCATTTTCTGGAATTTTTAGGTATTAATTTGTCATTTTCTAGAATTTTAATTGATTAAATAGGTTTTTAATTCATAAAAAATTATAAAAAAGTCAAAAAAATATAAATCTTTTTTAGAAAATTTTCTTTTGTCATTTTAGAGGTTTAGAAACTAAATTTGCATTTTTAGGGTTAATATTTGCCTTAGTTAGTTTTTAGTCGCGTTTTTAGGATTCCCGTTTTGCGTTTTTAGTTTAAAATAGTTTTGCCTTAATTATTTTTAAGTGTTTGCATTATTTTTCCCATAGTTTTAGAAAACCAATCATAATCTTGTTCCATTCAAGCATCGATTATCAAAACGACTATCGACTTTCAATTGCATTCCTCGTTGGGGATAATGACCCAGAAATCATACTTTCGGTTTACTACAATTGAGATTTTTTTGATTCTCATTATTATATACTTATATATTTATTTATACTTATATATAGTAAAGGGATACAATCAATTTTTGGCGCCGCCGCCGGGGAGAATTGTTTACGATGGTTGACCCGTTTGACAATTTATGTTTGAAGATCCTTCCGTGTGAAGTTATTTTGCTTATCTTTATATAAAAAAATACAAAAAGAATTTTCTTTTATTAGTATATATATATAATATAAAAAAAATCAATCAAAAATTTAAAAAGATTGTTCATAAAATGAAATAAAATTCACCATCAATATAATACTTTCATTTGAAGTATTATCATTAATAAGTTCCCGAACCAAAGGTTTAAAACTTACCTTTTGTGTCTCTCGCGAGGTACGGTTCACCTTTGAAAGTTAAACAAACTCTAAGAGCGGTATAAGGCGGGTTGTTCCTAGGAACTATGACCCTAAAGGATAAAGGTTTTTAATAGCTTCGCGCTTTCCTACTCCTCCGCTCCTTTGTGCGTTTTTCTCTTTAAAGAGTTACCGAGAAGCGAGTTGATTATTAGGTTTTAGTGTCTTATCTCATTGTCCGTTATTAAAATATATTGTGAATACATTCTTTGAAAAACCAAAAAAATTTAAAAATTTTAAAAAGAAAAAAAAAGTAGTATAAATTTCTTTTTACATTTTAGTGCATGCGCACTCGTTCTCAATCTAGTAATTCTAACCGTCAACAACAACAAGTCTACCCGACCGAGGGTTACGTAGTATGGCTTAATTGCTCGAAGCACCCACCGAGGGTTACGAGGATGCCATCGTTGTTCACGAGGTCACCGCGGACAACTTTGAGCTTAAGCATGATGATACGCGTCCGAACACACTATATATATAATATAATATATAGGTATATAAGGATTATATCAAATAATAGTATAGTAAGTCTTTTCCTTCGGGTTTGAGAAACAAACTTTTAACCAAAGTAGTCTCAAAAACCTCCCGGGTCATTTTCCCTTGACGAAGTGTGAATTGAAAATCAGTTAAGCCCGTGATTGCGCGTTTTGAATGGTTTCAAGGATTTTGATTTGGGTTTTCTAAATCCTACTAAAAATAAATGACAAGTATACAAATGTACGAAAACAAGTAAGCAAGAAATGACAATTAAACACGTAAGCATAAAACGTAAACGAAAATTAAAAACGCGACATTTAAAACCTAAATTATCTAAAATTAAACCTAAAATGATTTTTCTAATTTTCCTAATCCTATTTTACTAACTTATAAGAAAAGGCTAAGGAAATTCTAAAACGAGAACACTTAAAGCTTAAAAACAAAGAAAACGAGAACGGGAACGAAATCCCGTTCTTTAAAAGTGAAATTTCAAAATATTAACCTTACGAATGCAAATCTAATTTTTATAAACCCTAAATGACAAAAGAAAATTTTCAAAAAAAGAATTATATTTTTTTGACTTTTATTTTTTTTTATTATGAATTAAAAACACTTTTAATGAAAATTAATTATTAAAAATATTAAACTATTTTAATAAAAATTGGAAATTTTTTGGAAATTAAGCTGAACTATTTAAAACATAAGAAAAATAAAAGAGCTGAGAAAACTAATCAAATAAGCAGGAAAATAAGCTATAATAAGCGGATAAGCAAAATAGTAAAACAAAGCATAAAAGAATTAAAGATGGAACTTGTGACAGGAAAGTCCCAAGGGCAGAGATGGTTTGTGTGTGTTGTGAAAGGGTTGAATATGGTAGAGGTCAGGGGTTCGAGCCTTGCTCACCCCTGACTTACCATAATCCCCTTTTTATTTATTATATTTTTTTAAATTTTTTTTTTTGAAAAGCAAAGATAAGCTGAAATAAGCATTTTTTATAAAAACACTTTTTATGAAAAAAAACACAAATAAACTGGAAAATAAGCAAAACTAGATGGCAGTTTAAGCTCTAAACTAAATAAAACTCAAGCGAAGGATTGCTAAGATTCTAAAGACTCAAAAAGCAACTAAAGGCTGAATAAGCTAAAAACTAAACCTAAGAATATCTAATAAGCACCTAGGGATGGGAATAAGCAACTAAATAGGCTAAAAATACTTCAAAGAAGCTCAGCAGTACTAACTTAAGGTTAGTACTACTAGCATATACCTAAAAATAAATAAGCAGCTTTAAACCTTGATAAGCTTTCTGAAAAAGCTTAAACTGAGCTTATCCAACCTATACTACTTAATAAGCACTTAAAACTACTATAAGCTCAATTTATAAGCTGAAAAGCAACAAAAGTAATCTTAGACAACAAGGGCCTAGGAAATTTGTCTATTTCCAAAACTTGGCTTTTAAGCATAAATTAAGCTCAGCTAACAGATCCTTAGAGCTTATTGACTACTACACACCTTAAAATTGGCCATCAAAGAACATAAAACAACTTTTAAAACCCATTTTGAAACTCAGAATAAGCTAGAATAAGCATATGAAAAAGTTGTTTTTAAAAAGAAATTCAATTTTTGGTTTTGAAAATTCTACCTGAAATGCAACATTTAAGCTTCAATTTGGATAAGCAATAAGAACCTTATGGACTTAAAACCTAAAAACAGATCTAGATTAAGCATCAAAGAATACTTAACTAGACTCAAAAAGAATTTTTAAATAAAAATAAGCTACAAAAACTAGCTGTCAAAATGATAGCTTAAAATTAAATATTTTTGGTTTTATTATTTTCTTTTTTAGAGTTTTTTTTGACAACTGAAATCTAAAACCTAAACTCAAAACTTTTTGACACTTATCTGAAATGCAAAATAACTAAATTTAAGACACACTTGACACCTTTAAAGAGCTTTTTTAAAAGACTTAACCTAATAAGCTATAAAAAGATAGTTTAACTATGAAAATAAGAATATAAGCTTAAAACCACTACACTAATTTATAAACTACTCTAAACTGATAAACTTACTCCTAAACTTAGATTAAAACCAAAACAAATTGGCTTATAAGCCAAAGATCAGCCAAGGCAGTTTTAGCTATTAGCTAAAACTGCAATCCAAACACCCCTTATAAATTCAGTAAAGCAATTTTAAGCTATATAAAAAAATGAAAATAACTTGGAAAAGTGAAAACAGATTAAGAATCAGGTAAATGAAAGACAATTAAGCATTTAACAACAAAAATTAAGCAACAATAATAAGCTAATAAGCCAACGGTACTAAGCTATGGAAAAGATGGAAATTGGAAAAGAGAGTGTGCACCTTAACCCCTTGCTCAAAACAGAGGTAATATAACCCTAATAAGATCTGATTTCCTACCCAACTAATTAATAAGCAAACTAAGAACCCTATAAGCTCTTCCATTGCTTAGCTTATCTTCCAATAGCTTGTTTCCTTTTTCCAAACTGAATATCCAATCAATTGAGCTCAAATAAGCTTTGAGGATGCTTGTTTAAGCTTGGAGAATATAAGTGAACAACAAACTGCTTATTCAGAGCTTATTGAGCTTATTTAAAACTTCTAATCAAATGTAGCAAAATTCTCATAAAAGTAAAAACACAATTTTAAAGTAAATCGCAATTTTATTAATAAAGGAAAGATTACATGGCTTTTAAATGAAAATTACATTAAGTAAAGACAAATAAGCTGTAAATAAGCTCTTCTGTCCTACTCTACTCTATCCTACACCTAGTTATTTTCTGTGTGATCCCAGTGAGCTATTTATAGCCCTAAAGAGATGATTCTAGATCCAAGGATGCTCCTCCTTCATTTAATCCAGACCATTAATCCATAACTGCTTTCTAGTCACTTAATCTCACCCGTTGAAAGCTCTACACAAATACTTCGCCAATCAGAGGCGTTGGGATTGCCAACGTGGACACCTGAGTGTCAGACGTGTCAGCCATAACTTCTAGAAGGGTTATCTTTTATTTAAAGAGGGTAATTTGAGGTCTAGTAAAACTTGGGAACGACGGTGAATAGTGAAACTGGTTTTCCCACGCCCTTTTCTTTATATCTTTTTGAAGTTTGACCCGGTGAAAAAGGGTTGTTGACTTGGACTATATAAGGGAAATGGGCCACAGGTTTTAATTTGGGCTCGGGTAAAAAGGGTTAAGGGTTAAAAAACTTGACTTAACGACCGTTAGTCTTTTATATTAAAAGGAATAACGGTGTTATTAATTTTAGGGCTTGTGGTTCAATTGATTTAACAATAAGGGTTGTTTTGGTATTTTGAGGGTTTTGTCTTTTAATGGTTTGACCATTGTTTGACAATGGTTGACTTTTGCTAGCAAACTCCCGGCTCTTGTGCTCTCTTTCCATTCTTGTGTCCGGTTTTGTCTATTTTTGCTTTGATTTTGTCCATTTTTTCAATATCCGTACCTGCACATACAAACACAAAAACAAGCATCTATTTGCCATTTTTATTATGTTTTTGGTCTTTTGGGTTCGTTTTTCAAGGTAAAAGGTATGTGTAAAATATACCAACAGTTCATTAAGTATTTTTCCAAAATTTCCCGACCGATGACTCATCTTCTTGAGAAGAATACTCCGTTCATCTTCTCCAATGAATGTATTCAAGCTTTTGAAACGTTAAAGAAAATACTTACCGAAGTTCCAATCTTGATTACCCCAGACTGGGACTTACCCTTTGAGCTTATGTGCGATGCAAGCGACTTTGCCATAGTGCAGTATTTAACCGGCAATCGTCATGAAAAAGCATTTTCAGGCTATACACTTTGTAGTAAATACAGTGAACGAAGGTCGGCATCGCATTACACCACAATGGAGAAAGAAATGTTAGCCGTGGTGTATGCCATCGAAAAATTCTGGTCTTACCTCATCTTGAACAAAAGCATTGTGTATACGGATCACTCTGCCCTAAAATATCTCTTTGCTAAAAAAGATTCCAAGGCGAGATTGCTCCGGTGGGTTCTCCTCCTTCAAGAGTTCAAATTCAAAGTAATTGACACAAAAGGATCCGAGAATCTTGCGACCGATCATCTTTCCCAATTTAAAAACCCTTATGAAAGTGTGCTCGACCCAAAGGAGATAAATGAAAAGTTTCCCCTCGAGACACTTAATATGGTGACTTTTCGTGGTGACTCAAGTACCCCGTGGTTTGCCGATTATGCAAATTACCACGCGGGGAATTTCATTGTTAAAGGGATGTCGTCCCAACAAAAGAAAAAGTTTTTCAAGGATGTTAAACACTAATTTTGGGACGACCCCTATTTGTTCAAAATATTTGATGTGAGGATCTATGACTCCGGCGGTGTGTTGCAGGCAAGAAGTGTTGACATCACTCAAAGGCTTGCCATAGTGGGACCCACCGGGGGACATTATGTGACCAAAATACTCGCCACAAAAGGTTTTTGAACGTCAGGATTTTATTGGCCCAAATTTACCAGATGCCTGATTTGGCGTGGTCACCCGATGTGAAACTTGTCAGCGACAAGATAGATAGAGGAAAAATTTCACAACGTGATGAAATGCCTCAAAATTCCATCCAAGTTTGCGAAATCTTTGATGTGTGGGGTATCGATTTCATGGGGCCGTTACTCTCTTCACGAGGGAACAAATACATACTCGTGGCGGTCGACTATTTGTAAAAATGGGTCGAAGCGAAAGCACTCCCCACCAACGACGCCTGAGTTGTTTGCAAATTTCCTAAATCTCTTTTCGCCCAATTCGGTGCCCCTCGTGCTATCATAAGTGATCGCGGAACCCATTTTTGCAATGACCAGTTTGCAAAGGTCATGCTTAAATATGGAGTCACTCACCGTCTCTCCACCGCGTATCACCCACAAACAAGTGGGCAAGTTGAGGTATCCAATCGTGGTTTGAAACTAATTCTTGAAAGGACCGTAGGCGAGAACCGTGCCTCTTGGTCAGATAAATTAGATGATGCACTTTGGGCCTTCCGTACCGCTTACAAAACACCCATCGGGTGTACTCCATACAAGCTCGTGTACGGAAAGGCTTGTCATCTACCGATCGAGCTCGAGCACAAAGCTTATTAGGCCTTGAAGCATGCAAACTTTGACCTTGAGACTGCGGGTGATCACCGTAAAGTTCAAATCAATGAACTAAATGAACTTCGTGATCATGCCTATGAGAACTCTTTGATTTATAAAGAGAAAACAAAGAGGATCCATGACTCAAAGTTCAAAAAACCGCGTTTTCAACTTGGTGATAAAGTCTCCTACTGTTAACTCTCGATTGAAGATGTTCTCGGTCCAAGTTAAAAATACCTATTGGTCCAGAACCGTTTACATTGCATGTCTTTCCATATGGCACCCATTGAGTTATTCAAAACCATGGGGCCAAATTTCAGGTGATACGGTCATAGACTAAGCATACATTTGGATTGGGGACGTACCACATATGGTTGTCGGATCTCCAAAACCTTCCCCAAGGACAAATGAATTGGGGATTGGGTCAAGTTAGTGACACTAAACAAGCCGCTTCGATGGGAGACACCCAAAGCTTATCCTGATAGTTATGTTATGTCAGTAATGCTAAGTGTTTTTTTTTGTGGTGAGGAGCTTAGCCGCTTTTCATTTCTCGTTTGCTTGTGTTTTTTTCGATTGGTCAGGATTGTCTCGAATTTTATAAAAGCCTCTCGTGCTCGTGGTTTTGTCCTTCGATCACTCGAGCTTCAAATCCTCAGCTTCATTTGGGAAATCCAATATCCTAATCTTATCGACCTAAACGGTTTATCTCTTTAAGCATACTTAATAAACGGCTAGGATTTTACGTAGAGACCCTTATAAAACATTGAGGACAATGTTTAAAATCTAGTATGGGGGGGGGGTGGGGTTCTAGCGATTTGATTATTGCTAGAGTCGTTGTTTTCACGTAATCCCGTTTTTACCACCAAAATTTCAAAAAAATGAAAAAATTTAAAAATTTTCAAAAATAAAATAAGTGTTTTGTCACAATTTTGACTTTCCTGCTGGGTAGAATGAGAATAAATTTTGACCCGATCGAGCGTGTTGAGCTCTAGCTTGTTCCTTAACTTTTAGGCTAAGCGTTCGCGAAAATTCGCGAAGAACGAAAAATGATAGTGTTAAGTATGAGTTGGATGCTAAACAAGGATTATTTGGAAATCTTAAGAGCTCATGTATGTAATTTGTGGCTTTTTCTCCCATAAGCTTCTAACCAGATTAATATACGTGCTATTTTTGGAGATTAAACTTAAATCAACAATTTTTTTTTTGTAGTATATAGCCAAAATTTTAGTCTTAGTTCAAATTTATATTTGAATTTTCAACAAAGAAGTTTCTCTAATAATGTAAAAAATGATGGATGAAATATGAAAGAAATATAATAATAATAATTTAAACTGTGGGCTGATCAAAAGTTTGCTGTATCTTGCGGCTCACAATACCGAATGTTACAGCTTTAAAGAAAGCCCATAGTAAGATTACAAAATCCAGAGACATGATAAAGTTTGATGCATCTTGCCGGCTCACAACCGATGTTGCAGCGTTCTAAAAGGTCGTTATGGTTACAATTGCTTAAAATGTTATGTTTAATTTTAAGTAAGAATTAATAAAATTTTTTTTTTTTTTAAAGAACAAAAAATCTCTTTTTGTTAAATTTTATATGCTTTTGAACTTTGACTATTCATTTTAAGTTTTTAAAATCAAGCCTATGTTATACGGGAAAACCTAAGATTTTTTCGATAACTAAGTCCGTGAAGTACCCGAAACTAGTCTCTGTGGGGTGTTAAAATCTGGTACTTTGCGCTCAAGGTTGGAGTTGCTAACTTTAGTGTGCGAGACGAAAGTCGTACTGGGTGGATCTACGCCTCTGCAAACTCATTATTCTCGGGTGGAACGTGAAGCATAGAATTTTGCAAAACGTTAATCCATGGTTGAAATTCAAAATAGCACATTCACATAAGATATAATAATTGTCGGGAGTGAAAAGTTCACAAGTTGCAAATATGTGTAGTGTTAGCATCTTAACTGATATTTAACGGTGATTTCGTTCTAAGCTTGGTTTAGAGCAAGTAAAAAGTCGGGGACGATGAATTTATCCTTTTTGGGCATTTTCGGATCGAAATGCATCTTGTTCTATGATCCCTAACGGTTATGAAAATAACGAAAGTCAAAAATGTTACTGTAATTAGTTGTTAAAAAAAATGAGAAAAATACAAAAATATTAGGAATAAGTGTATATCGTTAAAAATGGTAAAAATGGGGCTTCTCTAAACTCTTGATTCTTTAATTCCCCTCAATGAACACTTAGCTACTTTTCGAGGTAATTAGTCGAGGGGGATTAAGAGTCTTAGTTTTCTAAGTGCTTACTTATAGCATTGCGTGAGGACACACGATAGTTTAGTATGAGGGATTTTGGTATGTGTTTAATTACACATACCGTTGACCACTAAAACCGGACTTAAATGACTAAAAACGTACCAAAAATACATTGTATTTGTATGTTTTGCATTTATATTATGCAGGTAATGGATATCCAAGAAAAGGACAAAAATAGAAGCCAAATCGACAAAACCGAGCAAGAGAACAAAAAGACCGTGAGAAGTCAAAAAAAAGAGTCAAAGTCAACCCCAGGATGAGGCATTGGAAAGAGCATAAAAAAAAACCAAACCCAAAAACCTAAATTGCCAAAAGTGGGCCCACCCGTACCCACCTAGTTGGCCCGGGTCAGCCCACTTATAATTTACAAAACCTTATAAACCTTTAAACCTTAAAAAAAAGCCCAACACTTCTTTCTTATAACCCCCGACCCAATCAAAAAGCCCAAACCCAATACCCTTATAACTCCAGTTATCCCTTACCCTTTTTATAATTTAACCCCGTTAGTCCCTAAAAGGACTAACAGTGCAAACCCAACCCAAACACCAAGGACCAAATATGCAAACCTTAAGGACTATGGATGCAATGCAGCTATATACTCTCAGGGACCTTTTCTACCATTTCCTAAACTTTCAAAAAAAGCGGGAACAACTGTACATCTTTTTGGTTACCCTGTCTCCACTACTCGCCAAATTCACCCCAACACTGTTCCCCTTTCTTCTCCACTTTGTCTACACACCCCACACCTTATCCCACCAATTGCCACCTTGGCAATCTCCAATCATCCCATTCGTCAAGGAATAAAGACAAGGATTTAAGGGCTATGATCACATGACTTGGACACTACTCAATTTGGACGGTATGATGCCATTTTAGTGAACTCTCTACATAAGATAAACAGGCTTAAGCCTTCTCAAGCTAAGAAGCACACCTCTAGTATCTTCCTTAGTCTTAGTATATATGGTCCTTTGGAAAGCCATTCGTTGGCATACCTAGTATTTTCTGTAGGTTTTCAGCTTATAAATTAAGTTTTTCAACTTATTGTAATGTTTTCTTAAAAGCCTTGTAATGATTTTAAGTTTATGAAATAATTGAATGTTTTTATATTTTACCCGTTTTAGTTAAAGTGTTTGATTGTTTAAAACTATTTTATAAGCTCTCAAAAGCTCTTTTTATAACCTTCTTAAGTTGTTACTTAAGTCTTACAAAACATTTTCATAGTTTGTAAGGTTTGAGTTTATTTTATCAAAAATCACTCAAAAAAGCTTTTTGGATGATAAGCCGGATTTGGATGGGCTTATGGACTCTTACTAGCTTGTCTTTGA
This sequence comes from Tanacetum coccineum, assembly GCA_026074375.1. NCBI lineage: Eukaryota > Viridiplantae > Streptophyta > Magnoliopsida > Asterales > Asteraceae > Tanacetum > Tanacetum coccineum. The sequence continues at coordinate 93,028 of BQNB010002778.1, forward strand.
CAAGCTAGAGCTTGTATACTAGCTTATTTATAAGCTTGTTTGCCTTGTTTTGAGCAAAGGCATTTGTAAGTTTCCTTTTTAGCTTAATACTGTAGCATTGCTTATTTACTATTTATTTGTGCTTATTTTGTGGGAGGTTGAGTGCTTAAAATCTTGCTTATAGTTTAAATTTTATTGTGTAGTGTTTAGTTTAAAAACTGTTAGTTATAAGCTTATATACTGTTAGATTAGTGTAAGTTATTTAAGTGCTTATTTGTTGTTGGAATTTGCCTTTAGAGTGTCTAATTTACCTGTTAAAAATGCTGTATTTGGAAAAGTTTGCTTAATCTTTAAAAATCAAGTTTAAATGGTCTTTGAAAAACTTATTTATTTTTTTTTTTTTTTTGTTTTTTTTTTTTAAAGGGTGTTTTGGCACAAGCAGTACTAAACTCATAGTTAGTACTGCTTGTCCTATTTTGACCAATTTGGAAATTTAACCTTCATTTTTAAAGTCTTTTAACTTGTTTTTGATCATTGCTTAAGTTGGAATCTAAAAAACTATACGTTTTTTAGTATGTTGTTTGAATCTGAAGAGTCTTTATAGCTTATTTCACTTGCTTATTTGATTATGTCTATAAAAAATTAAGTTTTTGTGATGTTGTTGTGTTTGTTACAAGTCTTATTACCAAGTTAGGATCAAAGATCTATAGCCTGCATTGTTGGTTTGTGTTTTACCAAAAAACTGTCAAAATTTTGCTTAGTTTTTGAAAAATTTGAGGAAAATTGTTTTTTCAAATGCTTGTTTGTGCTTATTGGATTTCAAAATGCTTTTTGTTTGTTGATTCTTGTTCTTTGAGGTCTAAATTTAATCTGTTTGTAGGTTATATAGTCATAAGGATCTGTTTGTTTGCTTATTTTTAAGCTCAAAAGTGTTGTTTTGTAAAGATTGCAAAAGTTTGCAAAAATTTGTCTAAGTGTTGAATCTGTGTGAGATGCCCTTTTCATGAAGCTTTTTAAGTTCTTATCTTAATTTCAAACTGCTTTTTCATTGTTGTTTATTGTAGCTTTCTGGCCAATCTTTTTAGTGGTATAAGCCACTAAGTCATAAGGATCATTTTGCTAGCTTATTTTTGTTAAAAAAAGGGCTTTAAGATAATAAAAAAAACACAGTTTTCCCATCTTGGCCTTTTTGTTTATCAGTTTTGGCCAAAAAGCTATTTGCTTATTTAGGCTTATTAGCTTATTGCTTTTGCTTATTCTAGGTCTAGTTTAGCTTATTCGGTTAGTTTAAGCCCAATTTAGCTTATTTCTTTCAGTTTAGAGCTTATTTGAGCTTATTTGCCTTATAGCTTAAAATCCTTAAGTTTCATAGCTTTTTGATGATTCTGTCTTTCTAGCTTAATTTGGTTGCTTATTTTTATTCAAAATTGCTTTTTCGGTATAGCTTATCATCTGTTTTAGCTTAATTCTTTTTTTGGTTTGCTTATTAGAGCTTAAATTTGCTAAATAGTTAGCATTTTTATAGTTTAGCTTATCCTGCCATTTTCAGCTTATTTTAGTGCTTATTCGTTGTTTATAAAAAAGGTGTTTTTGTAAAAAGTGCTTATTTATTAGTCTTTTAAAAAGTTATAAAAATGGCAAAAACAAAAACATTTGGGATTAGGGGAAGTCCCAGGTGAGTAAGGCTCGAACCCGGGACCTCACCCTTATCACCAAACGTTTTTACACCAACACACTCTACCACTTGCCCTGGGGTTTTTTTTCGTTTTTTCTTTGCACAATTAATTCTTTATAGTAGTTTTAGCCCGTTTGGTTTATAAGCTGTTTTTGGCTTATTTCATAGCTTATTTGATAAGCTGTTTTTCCCAACTTATTTTTATTAGATTCTACATTGTTCAAGCTGCTTTTGCTAATTTTTTCAGATTTTTATTAAATAGTTTAGTTTTTTTAAACATTTAATTTCATTAAAATCGTTTTTAATTCATAAAAAAATTATAAAAAAGTCAAAAAAATATAATCATTTTTTAGAAAATTTTCTTTTAACTTTTAGGACTTAGGAAAATTAAATTTGCTTTCGTAGGGTTAAATTGCAAAATTTTGTTTTTTAAAGAACAGGATTGAATCCCGTTCATGTTTTTAGTGTTTTTTAAGCTTAAATCTTTTCCGTTTTTGGTCTAGTTGCTTTGTTCTAGCTTTTACATTTTAGTGCATGCGCACTCGTTCTCAATCTCGTAATTCTAACCGTCAACAACAACAAGTCCCACCGACTTTTGTTGAACCATTTAATCTTGTGGAACCTATTGAAAATCAAGCTCCTCCCGTAGTTACGATGACCGATAATCGTACTATGGCTCAATTGCTCGAAGCACCCACCGAGGGTTACGAGGATGCCATCGTTGTTCCCGAGATCACCGCGGACAACTTTGAGCTTAAGCACGGTTTGCTTACCCTCGTTCAAAACAAACAATTTTTTGGACATGACAAAGAAGACCCTCATGCTCACATCCGTTATTTCAACAAGATCACTTCTACGATGAAGTTCCCGAACGTCCCGAGTACGTCGGTTAAGCTTATGCTTTTCCCATTTTCCCTCGAGGGTGCCGCCCGGATTTGGCTTGAAAAAGAACCCCCTCGATCGATTCTTACATGGGATGATCTTGTTTCGAAATTCATCAACAAATTCTTCCCTCCTTCTAAAACAACAAATCTTCGAAATGAAATCACGAGATTTCAACAACGATTTGATGAAACTTTTTACGAGGCATGGGACCGATTCAATGATCTTCTTCGGGCATGCCCACATCATGGATTTTCGGAATTATATCAACTCAATACTTTCTATAATGCTTTGAACTCTAATGATCAAGATTCGTTGAATTCCGCCGCGGGTGGTTATTTTTTGGATAAAATGCCTCGAGATTGCCTAAGAATCATCGAGATCAAATCCAAAGTTCGTAATTCACGTAACAAACCAGTTGTTGCCAAAGTGAGTGCGAGCTCTTCTACCCCCGGTATTTCTCCCGATGTTGCCGAACTTAAAAATATGGTGAAAGCTTCACTTCTCGATAAGAAAAACCAATCCCAAGCTCCCGCTCCCGTAAAAGCGGTCGAGGAAAGTTGTGTTACTTGTGGTGGTGCTCATTCTTACCGAAATTGTCCCGCCACTGATGGCAACGTTTATCATGACAATATTCAAGAATATGTTTCCCAAGTCGCCGCAGCTAATTTCAATCAAGGAAATACCGGTTACAGAGCCCCGATTGCTAATCAAATTCGACTTCCTAGTTTTCCTCCTGTTCAACAAAACCAAGGAAATAATCAAAACCGCTACAATTAAAACCGGGGGAATAATTACAACCAAGGCCAAATTTATCGACCCCCGATTAATCAACCCCCGGTTCACCAAGCTCCACCTTACCAAGCTCTGGCTCCGCAAACACAAGGTGTGTCGAAAGATGATTTTCAAATCTACGTCAAAGCTAATGATGCAGTTATGAGAAATATGCAAAATCAAAATCAAAACTTGCAAAATCAAATGACCAATTTAACATACATGCTTTCCAAGTTTGTGAATTCCAATACCGCTTCTACTTCGGGCTCAGGGAAACTCCCTAGTAATACCATTACTAACCCGAAGGTCCACTTGAAGGGTATTACCACCCGAAGCAGTGTTGCTTATCAAGGACCCACGATTCCTACTACGTCTTCTTCTCCTCCTAAAGTAGTGGAACGTGAAACCGAGGTGACAAAGGACACGGTGCCTCCTACTAATAACGGAAGTACCAAAGACGTCCAACCTCTGGTTGTCCAAGTTCAACCTCATGTACCAAATTCCGAGCCCGTTGTTGCTCCTGTTAGTGCTCCGATGCCTAACCCGAAACCATCAATTCCATATCCTTCTAGACTTAATGACCAAAAGATCTGCGAAAAAGCTATCAAATTGAGAAATTTTACCAAATATTTCAAGATTTGCATTTCGAAATTAGCTTCGTGGATGCTTTAATTCTCATGCCTAAATTTCCTTCTACACTTAAGAGTTTGATTGGAAACAAAGAAAAATTAAATGAAATGGCTAGAACTCTGTTGCATGAGCATTGCTCGGCGGTTCTCCTTAAAAAATTACCCGAAAAACTTGGAGACCCCGGTAAATTTCTCATACCGTGTGATTTTCCCAGAATAGATGAGTGCTTAACCTTGGCCGATCTTGGTGCTAGCATAAATCTCATGCCACTATCTGTGTGGAAAATTCTTTCTCTTCCGGAGCTCACTCCTACTTGTATGACTCTTGAACTTGCGGACCGTTCGATCTCCCAACCGATCGGTATCGCCGAAGATGTCGACATAAAAGTAGGAAAGTTCCAATTCCCAACCGACTTTGTAGTCGTAGACTTTGATGCCGATCCCCGAGTTCCCCTAATTCTCAGGAGATCCTTCTTAAAGACCGGACGTGCTTTGATTGATGTGTACGAAGGTGAATTAACTCTTCGTGTTGGAAATGAAGCCATAACATTCAATCTTGATCAAACTTCGAGATACTCCTCTAATTACAATGATAATTCGGTTAACCGAATCGACGTCATTGAAATGGCTTGTGAGGAGTATTCTCAAGAAGTTCTCGGTTTCTTCGATGTGATCGTGATGGCAATCCAACTCCTTATTATGACCCGATCGTTTCTACCTCTTCTCCGACCCTCACATCCTTCGGGGATAGTGATTTTTTTCTCGAGGAAGTCGACGCTTTCCTTGCTCTCAAAGTTGATCCAACTTCACCGGAAGTTGATGACTCTTATTACGACCCGGAGAGGGATATTCTTCTTCTTGAAGCATTTCTCAATGATGATCCATCATTACCCCCTCCCACTCAAGGAAATTATTTGCCTGAAGTTTGAAAAGAACTCAAAGTCTGTGAAGCAAAAACTAATAAATCTTGAATTGATGAACCTCCCGAGGTTGAACTCAAGGACTTACCTCCTCATCTTGAATACACATTTTTGGAAGGTGACGACAAGTTACCCGTCATAATTGCTAAAGACTTGAGTGTCGAGGAAAAATCCGCTCTCATAAAGGTTTTGATGTTACACAAGCGATCCATCGCTTGGAAACTCTCCGACATTAAGGGTATTAACCCAAAATTTTGTACTCACAAGATTCTTATGGAAGAGGACTACAACCCGGCAGTCCAACACCAAAGACGTGTCAATCCGAAGATCCACGATGTCATAAAATAGGAGGTTGAAAAACTTCTTGACGCCGGATTAATTTACCCGATCTCGGATAGTCCTCGGGTAAGCCCCGTACATTGCGTACCGAAAAAAGGTGGTTGTACGGTTGTTGAAAATGATGAAAATGATGAAAATGAGTTGATCCCGAATCGATTGGTTACGGGTTGGCGTGTATGCATTGACTACCGAAAGTAAAATGAAGCCACCTGTAAAGACCACTTTCCACTTTCGTTTATGGATCAAATGCTCGAGAGATTAGCGGGAAACGAATACTATTGTTTTCTCGATGGTTTCTCAGGTTACTTTCAAATTCCCATCGACCCTCGTGATCAAGAAAAAACGACGTTCACTTGTCCTTATGGAACGTTCGCCTATTGTCGCATGCCTTACGGCTTATGCAATGCACCGGGCACGTTCCAAAGGTGTATGATGGCTATCTTTCATGATATGATCGAAAAAACGATGGAAGTCTTCATGGACGACTTCTTGGTCTTTGGGAAAATTATTCAGAAATTGCCTCTCTCGTGTGGACAAGATGCTCAAAAGGTGTGAAGACACCAATCTTTGTCTAAATTGGGAAAAGAGTCATTTCATGGTTAAGGAAGGAATTGTCCTTGGCCATAAGATTTCCAAAAATGGGATTGAGGTCGATAAAGCCAAAGTCGATGTGATTGCTAAGTTACCTCATCCCACCACCGTTAAGGGTGTTCGGAGTTTTCTCAGTCATGCCGGTTTCTACCGACGGTTCATTACGGATTTTTCCAAAATTTCCCGACCGATGACTCATCTTCTTGAGAAGAATACTCCGTTCATATTCTCCAATTAATGTATTTAAGATTTTGAAACATTAAATAAAAAACTTACCGAAGCTCCAATCTTGATTGCCCCCGACTGGGACCTACCATTTGAGCTTATGTACGATGCAAGCGACTTTGCCATAGGTGCAGTCTTGGGGCAACATCATGAAAAACACTTTAGGCCTATACACTATGCTAGTAAAACAATGAACGAGGCAGAATCGCATTACACCACGACAGAGAAAGAAATGTTAGCCATGGTGTATGCCTTTGAAAAATTCCGGTCTTATCTCATCTTGAACAAAAGCATTGTGTATACGGATCACTCCGCCCTAAAATATCTATTTGCTAAAAAAGATTCTAAGGCGAGATTGCTCCAGTGGGTTCTCCTCCTTCAAGAGTTCAAATTCAAAGTAATTGACACAAAAGGAGCCGAGAATCTCGCGGCCGATCATCTTTCCTAATTAGAAAATCCTTATGAAAATGTGCTCGACCCAAAGGAGAGAAATGAAACGTTTCCTCTCAAGACACTTAATATGGTGACTTTTCGTGGTGACTCAAGTACCCCGTGGTTTGCCGATTTTGCAAATTACCACGCAGGGAATTTCATTGTTAAAAGGGATGTCGTCCCAACAAAAGAACAAGTTTTACAAGGATGTTAAACACTACTTTTGGGACGACCCCTATTTCTTCAAAATATGTGCGGATCAAGTGATCCGGCGGTGTGTCTCGGGCCAAGAAGCTATTGATATCCTCATAGCTCATAGTGGACCCACCGAGGGACATTACGGTGCCAACTACACCGCCAAAAAGGTTTTTGACTCAGGATTTTATTGGCCCACTATTTATCGAGATGCCCATGACTTGGTCACCCGATGTGACACTTGTCAGCGTCAAGGAAAAATTTCGCAACGTGATGAAATGCCACAAAATTCCATCTAAGTTTGCAAAATCTTTGACGTGTGGGGCATCGATTTCATGGGGCCGTTCCCGTCTTCACGAGGGAACAAATATATACTCGTGGCCGTCGACTACTTGTCAAAATGGGTTGAAGCGAAAACGCTCCCTACCAATGACGCCCGAGTTGTTTGCAAATTTCTTAAATCTCTCTTCGCCTGATTCAGTACCCCTCGTGCTATCATAATTGATCGTGTAACCCATTTTTCAATGACCAGTTTCCAAAGGTCATGCTTAAATACGGAGTTACTCACCGTCTCTCCACCGCGTATCACCCACAAACAAGTGGGCAAGTTGAGGTATCCAATCGTGGCTTGAAACGAATTCTTGAAAGGACCATAGGTGAGAACCGTGCCTCTTGGTCGGATAAACTAGATGATTCACTCTAGGCCTTCCGTACCGCTTACAAAACACCCATCGAGTGTACTCCATACAAGTTCATGTACGGAAAGGCATGTGATCTGCTGATTGATCTCGAGCACAAAGCCTATTAGGCCTTGAAGCATGCAAACTTTGACTTTGAGACCACGAGTGATCACCGTAAAGTTCAACTCAATGAACTAAATGAACTTCGTGATCAATACTATGAGAACTCTTTAATCTATAAAGAGAAAACAAAGAGGATCCAGGACTCCAAGATCAAAAACCGCGTCTTCAACGTCGGTGATCAAGTCCTCCTCTTTAAGTGTGTATATTATATATTGGTGTGATTTGGATTGTGTGTCAATCCAAGAGTGTATATCTTGTGAGTGTGTGAAGACTTAGTGAAGTCTTAGATTGGTTCTAGCTAAGACTAGGACTCGACATTTAGCTTAGTGTCAGAAAAGTAAGTAAGCGATGTGTAAACGGTTTTCTCCGCCTAAAGGGAGCTTGTTGACATAGTGAAATCTCGAGTGGAGTACTCGGGGAGTGGAGTAGGAACGAAGAGGTGCTTCGTTGCCGAACCACTATAAATCTCGGTGTCTTGGTTTGATCGTTTCTTTCCTTACCTCTTTACTTATTACTTGCATTGTTAGATAGTTTTGCTGTGATTCATATTGTTGGTTGATTGACATACAACTCGAATCAAACTATTTCATAAGCAAACTTTTAAAACGCTAATTAATCGGTAAAACTATTCAACCCCCCTTCTAGTTTCTACAATTGGTATCAGGAGCAAGGTCACTCAAGATTTTTAAAATATATTGTATTTTAAAGCTTGGATCGATCTATGGATTCCGACAAATATCTAGAAGGGCAATCTATGCAAAGACCACCACTCTTTGAAAGCGATAGTTTTATTTATTGGAAAAATAGATTCGAGACATATGTTAAATCAAAAGATCTAGATCTTTGGCATGTTATTACCAATGGTGATTTTCAACCTATTATTCAAAATCCGGAAACCAAACTTGATGAGGTTGTCCCTTTTGAAAAACAAACGGATGATCTTAAAAGAAGGCTTGCAAAAAATAATGAAGCCAAAATGGTTATTTACAATGCTTTGCCTAGAAAAGAATATGAACGAATTTTCATGTGTAATACGGCAAAAGAAATTTGGAAAACCTTATTAATCACCCATCAAGGTAATAGTCAAGTCAAAGATAATAAGATCGACCTTTTGGTCCAACAATATGAACAATTCGTTATTTCCGAAGACGAATCTAGAGATAATGCTTTCGCTAGATTTAATACTATTATTATTAGTCATAAAGCTCTTGATGAAGGTTATTCTAGTAAGAACTACGTAAGGAAGTTTCTTAGGGCTCTACATCCTAAATGGAGAGCAAAGGTTACGGTAATTGAAGAATCAAAAGACTTGACATCACTATCTCTTGATGAGCTCATTGGAAACCTCAAAGTACATGAGATGATCATCAAGAAAGATTCCGAAATAGTCAAAGCAAAGTTGAAAGGAAATCTCTCGCATTAAAGGCTAAGAAAGAATCTAGTGATGAAGAGTGTTTGACTTCCGGTAGTGAAGACGAAGAGTATGCCATGGCGGTAAGAGATTTTAAGAAATTCTTTAAGAGAAGAGGTAGATTCGTGAGACAACCTCGGAACGACAATAAGACGTTCCAAAGAAGCCGTGATGACAAGACCGGTAAAAATGAAAGAAAATGCTTTAGATGCGGCTACCCAAATCATCTTATTGGAGAATGTCCAAAGCCACCGAAAGACAAGAACCAAAAAGCCTTTGTTGGAGGTTCTTGGAGCGATAGCGGTGAAGAGGATGATAAGAAGGTCAAAGACGAAACATCTCTTCTAGCTCATGCATCAAGTGAGGTATGTTCTGAATCCTCTTACTTTAGTGATGAAAACTCATCAATTGATGATATAGATTTAGACAATGAATATGAAAAATTATGCAAAATGAGTTTAAAGATAATCACTAAAAACAAAAGGCTAAAAGCCACTAGAAATAGCTTAGAAAATGAGCTTAGATGAACTAAAATATAAATTATCCATATTCGAGAAAAACAAGGGAGTTGATCTCGAATGTGAAATGTGTCATGTACTTAAAATTGAGAATGAAAAACTCAAAGATGAATCCACTAGATTGAATAAATTTGAAAAGAGTACACATTGCTTGAATGAAACGCTAAGTAATCAAAAACCCTCTGGTGATAAATTAGGTTTAGGGATTAATTCATTTGAAGCATCATCTAGTGAAACAAAGGAAATAAAGTTTGTAAAAGCTCAGAAAAAGGCGTCCTCTGATGGAGGTCCCATAAATAGGGACGGCCCCATAAACATGGGCGGCCCCCTTAATGTTCTGGCGGCCCCCAAAATAAATAAAGGACCGCCATCAAAAACGCCAATATCTGAGAAGAGTGTTTTCTTTCAAAAATCCATTTTGGGTCCTAGACCAAAACACATAATTGTAAACAAAGTTAAAGTTCCTGTAGCTAGTGACTATGAAGTCAAACAATTTTATAAACCATTGTCAAAACCCGGAGTTAGATTTTCAAAACAAAACTTTAGATCAAAAACTCCACCTCCTAGAAAAGTCAATACTAATTATTCTTGTCCTAAAACACCGCAACCAAGAAGATATGTTGGTCAACAAAACCAACCTCATGGATTTCCTGTAACTTGGAACAACTTTCCACGACAAAGTTACATGCCATGGGAAATGTATCTTTCATTCTCACATCCCAACCAATTGCATCAAATACAAGGGATGTTTGGCACTAACAACTTTGGACCTATAAGATATTGGGGACCAAATGTTTGAGTTATTGTCTTATATACATAGATATGCCTTAGAGTCGACTTGGAACCCGATGAATGGATCAAGGATAGTGGATGTTCCAAACACATGATGGGTAACCGAAAGCTCTTCTCCACTTACAAGGCATACAATGGAGGTAATGTCATTTTTGGAAGTAATCTTCGTGGTAACATCATTGACAAATGTATGATTTCTAATGACTCTCTCAAAATAGATAATGTAGAACATGTTGATAACTTAGGATTTAAGTTCCTTAGTATAGGACAAATATGTGATAATAAGTGTAAAGTAACTTTCTCTAAACATGATAGTGAAATCACTAAGAATGGTAAAATCATAGGTAGAGGTATTAGGAAGAAAGGCTTATACGTGATGAAGTTAGAAAATAAGCCTAAGGATCAAATTTGTCTAGCAACGATTGATGAAAATTCCACTTTGTGACATAGGAGATTAGGTCACGCAAATATACGTCTCATTCAATCGTTAGCTTCTAAGGAATTAGTTAGAAACTTACCTAGGCTTAAGTTTGATCAACATTTTTGTGATGCTTGCAAAGTTGGAAAACAAGCTCAGACTAGTCACAAAGCTAAGAATTTAGTCTCAACGACTAGATGCTTAGAACTTCTCCACATGGATCTTTTTGGTCCATCTGCCATACGGAGTTACGGAGGAAACCATTACACCTTAGTCATAGTAGATGACTACTCTAGATATACTTGGACTAGATTCCTTAAGGATAAAATCGAAGCTTTTGATCAATTCAAAATATTTAGTAAGAAAATCCAAAATCAACTAGGATGTACAATAGTGTCAATAAGAACCGATCACGCTAGAAAATTTGATAATGAAGTGCAATTTGGAGAATTTTGTAATGCTAACGGTATTACTCACAACTTCTCGGCTCCACGCATACCTCAATCAAATGGCGTGGTTGAAAGGAAAAAATAGGACACTTCAAAAAATGAGTAGAACTATGTTGAACGAACAATCGTTACCCCAAAAGTTTTGGTGTAATGCTGTAGATACTTCAACATATATTCTTAACTGAATCCTTATTAGAGCCATCCTAGGAAAAACACTTTATGAAATCTTGAGAGGTAGGAAACCTACTCTTGATTATTTTAGAGTGTTCGGAAGCAAATGCTTCATTCTAAACACTAAAGACTACTTTACCAAGTTCGACCCAAAGTCTTACGAAGGTGTCTTTTTAGGTTACTCCCAAAATAGTAAAGCCTATATCATTCTTAATAAACACACTAGGAAAATCGAAGAATCACTCAAGTGACAATTTTTTTCGATGAAACTCCTCACCCTCTAAGATATCACCTTGGTGGATGATGGACTAGATGAAGGAAGAAAAGAAGCTATTAGGGAAATCGAATAGAAAAAACTAGAAACGAGTTTTAAGATGAAAACTCTAGAGTTTGATGAAAATATGTCATTATTAAGGAATCTTAGGATCCATCCCATAGAAATGTCCATAGGAAACCTTAACCAAAGAACCCTTAGATCACAAGCCCAAAACCAAAGCAACTTTTATTGTTTCATTTCTACCATAGAACCTAAGAATGTAAATAAAGCCTTAGGAGATGAAAGATAGATAGTCGCCATGCAAGAAGAATTAAATCAATTCATTGCTAACGGAGTTTGTGTTGTTCCACAACATAAGAATATGACTATTATAGGAACTAAGTGGTGTGTTTAGAAACTATAGTTAGATAAGAACGAATTGTTTCTCAAAATAAGGCTTGATTAGTTATCAAGGTCTACAACCAACAAGAAGGCATCGTATATGATGAAACTTATGCCCGGTTTGCTAACTTGAGTCTATTGAATATTATTAGCTTATGCTTGCGCTTTAGAATTTTTAAATTTATTCCAACATGGATATAAAAAAAAGGTTTGGGCATTCCTGAACGGTTTTATCAATGAGGAGGTATATGTGGCACAACCTCCGGGATTCATTGATTTCGAAAAACTGAATCATGTTTATAAATTAAAGAAAGCTTTATATGCTCTTAAGCAAAGCACCCAAAGCTTGGTCCATGATAGATTAAAAAGATTTTCTTATTAAACATGAACCCCTATAAAATGTGACATGGTAGATAATACTCTTTTTTACCTAAGAAGACATCCAAGCTCAAATCTCATCATTATTCAAATATATGTTGATGACATTATATTCGGTTCGACTTGTCTAGACATGTGTGATGAATTTGCCAAAATCATGCATGACGAGTTCGAGATGAGTATGATGGGAGAACTTAACTTCTTCCTTGGATTACAAATTAAACAAATGGAAGATGGTATAGTCTTTAATCAATCTAAGTATATTAAAGAAATGCTTAAGAAATTAGGTCTAGAAGATTCTAAACCAATGAAAACCCCCATGTCCTCCGATACTAAACTCACGAAAGATGAAGAGTGTGAGTTGGTAGATAGTACCAAGTATCGAGGCATGATAGGTAGCTTATTATACCTAACGGCAAGTAGGCCCGATATCATGTTTAGTGTTTGCCTTTGTGCCCGCTTCCAAGAGGCTCCCAAAACCTCTCACCTTGAAGCGGTTAAGCGTATCTTCCGATACATTAAAGGCACTACGCACTTAGGATTATGGTATCCTAAGGGGACCGGCATAGAAACCGTAGTATATGTCGACTCTGTACGTTCGTGGGATGTTGTTTGACATCTTGGTTCTCGAAGAAACAAACCGCTCTTGCTATATCCACTACCAAAGCCGAATACGTAAGCGCCGGAAAGGCATGTCAACAAGCGCTATGGATGAAACAAGCTCTAATCGACTACGACGTACGACTCGACGACGTTCCCATCATGTGCGACAACAAATGCGCGATTGACCTTAGCAAAAACCCGGTGCCACTTTCTCGTACCAAACACATCGAAATTCGTCACCACTTCCTTCGTGATAAAGTCCAAAAAGGACATATATCTATCGAAAAAGTACCGTCCATCGACAACATTGCCGACATTCTCACTAAACCTCTTAAACGTGAATCGTTTAACTATCTACGTCTTGGTTTAGGAATGATGGAACACATTCCATAAATCATATTGAGTACGCATCTCTTTCTTCTGTCTCAATTCTAGTCCGTGTTCCAATCCGTGTCGTGATAACTTAAATACTTCATCCGAAGTACTTTAAACATGTTTAAGTTGCAAAATGCAAATTGAATTGTCACTCCTTCTAGTCAAATTTGTGTCAAAAACAAAGTCTAAAATCAATGCCTGAGGGCGGCCCCCAATATAGTAGGGACCGCCAGGAGATATGGGACCGCCGTCAGAACATAAGTGAACATGTACACCTTAAACAAAATTTTTAAAAACACAAAAACAAACACCCCCTTACCTGCAGGTGCGTAGGAAACAACCCCAAATCCACCAATCTTCAAAATCAACCATTTAAAATTCAAATTCAGATCAAATCAACACCAATAATCATCCCTAACATCTCTAAGATCATCAATTGTAAGTTCATTTCAACTATTTCTTTCATTTTTGCAGTTCTAGGGTTCTGTGTATGAAAACACAAAAATTGAAATTGGGTATTTTTCATTTTTCTTTTAAACTTGTTCAATTAAAACCACTAGGATACAATGTATAACTAATATGATTTCCGTAGATATAGGATTTGCATACATTGATAAGGTTTGTCGAAAAATTATTTTTGGACCAAAACCCCAATTTTATTTTGCAAAATCACTCACGTTAGGAACATAATAAAATTGTTGCTTTTGGCATTTGTTTTTTTAAATACAATTCTTAAAAACGTTTTTAAACACATGCATAATGATCTCATGAACAAATTTTGAGATACATAATTCATATGTATTTTTCGACTTGTTTGGTTGAGCAAAATCAAACTTAGGAGCGTTTGGGTTAACTTTTAGGATTTTATATTTAGGTCAAGTTAACCGTTACTCCACATTTGTTGCATATAAGCACACACTAGGCACAAACTTAAAACATAAAATAAGTATAAGTGATTAACACGTGATCTTGTTGAATTCACTTTAGGTGACAATGCCTCGTGCTACCGCTCTAGATCATCAAAAGACAAGAAACTACATACCCTCAATATCAAATAACTTTAATCAAATAACAATACGAAACACAATGGCAAATCTTGAAAAATGATATTTTCATGAGGGAATGGTCGTTAGTCCCAATTTCGAAAACATGAGTCATATTCGTGCTAAGTTTAGGTCAATCAACTTCGATTGTTTGTTGGACATCAACGAACAAATTATACCTTGTTTTGTTTTGTCAACTCACCTTCACCAATAATTCTAATGGTCAATTCGTTGTCAATTTTGTCATTTAAAACAAGCCATTCTCCCTCACTCTTGAGGAATTTGGTCAAATCCTAAAAATTCCATTCAAAGGTCAAGCCTCCATCACCGAAATGTGGTCACTTGATCATTTATCGGTAAGTGTTCCGACTAAAGGTCTTTATAAAACCAAACCTCCAACTCCAAGAGTCATTAAGTCTCACATTCAAATTCCACGACAAGGACAAGAAACCCGTACCAAAAATAAAGAAACCATTATCGTTGGTGAAAATGAAATTTTAACCCGAGAGATTCGAACACATATGAAACCTTGGGTTGAGATCATTCGTGAAAATGTCTTTTGTCAAGGAGGTCATAAGGATCATGTCTCCGCGTGTCTTTGTCACATGCTTTATTGCATTGAGACATCCACTCCATATAACCTAGCATTTTTCATTCTCAAAAGAATGGAAAAGACTCGATTCAAACCTAAGGAACTTTTACCTTATGGTATGCTTTTGACTAGGTTATTCAAACACGTTGTGTCAGTTTCTCCCGAGCTAGCTTTTGATCATTATCTCTCATATGATCGAGTCATGTATCCGCTCGCTCCTCACTATGAGCGAAAGCCACGAGCGGATCGTGGCAAGAAAAGACCACGTGAGTCAAATGCTAGTTCCTCCTCCAACACTCAAAATCCACCTTCCTCATCTCTCCAAATCGATGACATTGTCGAAGATAATGATAATGAGTCATCTCATTCCAATCCTTCCTCTCCGTCTCAAAATGTCTCTTCCTCATCACACAAATTCTTTGGAGTCAATCAAAACCCTCCTCATGAAAATTATGATTTAAACAACCTCTTATCCGAAACCATAATTCTTTAAACCCAACAACGAGATGCACACCGGGATGAGTTAAGGTCAATTGGACAAACCATGAAGAACATGATGAGGAGAATAAGGAAGTGAAGATGTTGGCACAATGTTTAAGTGACTATTATTACTATTATTTGCTATTATATTATCTTTCTTTTATTAGAACTAAAACAATACATGATAACTTGCGTATGTTGGGATAGATTTTAGAATATTTTTTATCATCCCATAAATGCTTTGCTAGTTGAAAATTTATGTTCTTATGTGAATCATCTTGAAGCTTATTACCTCTACATGCTTAGGATAAATGATTGATGAAATGTTGCTTAAGATTTAGTTGATTTTTGGCTGATAAAGGTGTGATATTTCTGAAAATGAAAAACTGGAAAAACTCTGCTCCCTCCAGAAAACGGCCCCCTTATATATCAGGCGGCCCCCTTACATATAAGGGACCGCCCAACAATAAGGGACCGCCGTCAGGAGGGAAACAACATTTCGAAAAATTTCTCTTTTTCTGTAATTTTGACCACCCTACTCTTAGACATTGCTGGAATTTCCCTCTTTGAACACACACTTTCTTCAACCTTCATCTCCAACACCATGCTTTGCCATTCTCTCTTCATACTTTCATTATTTAAATTTCCATCTCCTCTCATTTTTCTCATCATCACAATCTTCCTCATACTATCTTCCTCCACACAAATGTCTTGCTCAAATCATCATCCTAACCTTACTAGAAAACCAAGGATGTCGGTTCGTCAAGTTTGGAAGCGAAAGACACCTTTACCAAAATCATCACCCACTCGTCACAATAACTCAACACCACCACCTTCAAGAAACACCACTCACTCCATTTCACCACCTATGAACTACCCACAAAGAGATCAAATCATCCACCAACTCTACACCGTCTCCTCACTCATTGATTCCCAAACATCCACACCATCCTCTCCACCCCATCCAATGGTTCAACCTCCTACTAATGCTCAAGTAGGTTGTCATGCTAGTTTTTGTCATTGTTGTCGGTACACCACCAACCACTTGCACTCATTGAGGAATGAAATTAATTTCATTCAATTCCTCATCACCCGTCTCATACCCCAATCACAAGTCCATCACCAAAACGAGTCACCATCTTCTTCGTTCTCACTCTTCAATTAATCACACTCTTGTGATTAATTTGCTTTAATAAAAGTCTCCTACCTTTTGAATATCACATCCTTTGAAGTCAAGAATCAACTACTAGTCTATCTTCATTAGATGCTTTAATATGTTATGTCTTGATTGTCATTATCTTATGCTTGTATTCTCATATATATAGTCCTTGTGACCATATATGACTTATCTATGAATTTCAATGAACTTTATTTATGCTTCAAAATGTGTGGATTGAATCTTTAAGATATTTGTCATGCTATACTTGCTTGCACTTGTACCTCTAATCTTGTTTTGTAGCAAACAAATTATCGTAAGATCGATACCTTGGTGCCCCGAACAAGGGGGAGCTTACATCAAGGGGGAGTCTTGTATCGTCGATTTCTTTCTCTCTACTCAACTCGACGATCAACCTTTTTGGATTCGACAAAAAGGGGGAGAAGTAGAATTAAACTCATTAATAATTTATAAACCTTCAAATTTTATACTAAATGAGTTTATATTTTGTCATCATCAAAAAGGGGGAGATTGTTAATACAAATAATGTCCAAAAACGTTATTTATATTTTTCGACCTCTCAATGTTTTGATAATAACAAAATGTGAAAACGTTTACGATAAAATTAAACGTTTATAAATTACTAATCATAAAATTCTATTTCTAGGATTAATCACTTAAGGTATGGATAAACAAATCATTAAACATGATTAGTGATCAAGAAAATAATTTTTCTTAAATCTTATACTTCCACAAAAATGTTTTTATAAAAATATAAAAACAAATTATTTATTCATTAAAAGAAATGTTTTATTAAAAACATAAAATTTGAATTTCAAATTTTCCCCCCAAAATGGAAGGTTCCATAACAGATACAACCTTCACCACAAAAGGACAAAAAATGGAGCGGAGTCTAGCGGCGGCCCCCTTATATATAAGGGACCGCCGGGACCGCCGCCAGCAACGGTCATTTTTTGTCCCCTATAAATACTGGGCCACCCCATTTCAAAAACAGACTTCCTCTTGCCAAAAATTCTATCAGATCTAGTTTTCTCTCTTTTTTCTTTCTTTCTAAAACCATATCTGGATCACTAACATACCTTGAATCTTGTTTTCAAAGTGATTAATTATTTCTTCCTCCCATCTTCTTACTAATCAAGTGCAAGAGAAGATAATCATATTCTTCTACATACGAATTGTTGTATCAAGTTATCTCTCTCTTCCCCACCTCAATCTCACAAATCTCAGTTAATTTTACTTTATGTTGTTGTTATTGGATTGTGTGTAGATCCAATAGTGTAAATTGTGTATTGGTGTGATTTGGTGTGGGCAATCCAAGGGTAAATAGTTATAAAGACTTAGTGAAGTCTTCGATTGGAGATTCTAGCTAAGATTAGGACTCGACATCTAGCTTTGTGTCCAAAAAAAAGCGAAGCGACGTTAAAGGTTTTCTCGCCTAAAGGGAGCTTGTTGACATAGTGGAAATCACGAGTGAGTACGTCAGGAGTGGAATAGGCACAGAGGTGCTTCTATCTAACCACTATAAATCTTGGTGTCTTGGTTAGCGATCGTTTCTTTCTCAATCTCTCAAATTATTAATTTTACTTATTTCATTACATTAGATAGTTTAATTGTTTCATATGTTGATTTGATGATATACAACTCGAATCAAACAATTTTCTAAGCAAAGTTTTAAAACGGACAATTAACCGGTAAACTATTCAACCCCCCCCCCCCTTTCTAGTTTCTTACAATTGGTATCAGAGCTAAGGTCACTCAAGATTTTTAAAATATATTGTATTTTAAAGCTTGGATCGACCCTATGGATTCCGACACAATATCTAGAAGGCAATCTATTTCAAAACCCCACTTTTGAAAGTGATAGATTTTATTTAGTGTAAAAATAGAGTCGAGACATATGTTAAATCAAAGATCAAGATCATTGACATGGTTATATACCAACGTGCTTTCACCCATTATTCATAATTCGGAAACCAAACTTATGTGGTTTGTCCCATTTGAAAATCAACAGATGATCTTAAAAGCAAGCTTGCAAAAATAATGAAGCCAAAATGGTTATTTACAATGCTTGCCTAGAAAAGAAATATGAAAGAATTTTCTGTGAATACGGAGCAAAAAGAAATTTGGAAAACTTTGTTAATCACCCATCAAGGTAATAGCCAAGTCAAAGATAATAAAATCGACCTTTTGGTTCAACAATATGAACAATTCGTCATTTCCGAAGACGAATCTATAGATAGTGCATTTGCTAGATTTAATACTATTATTACTAGTCTTAAAGCTCTTGATGAAGGTTATTCTAGTAAGAACTACGTAAGAAAGTTTCTTAGGGCTCTACATCCTAAATGGAGAGCAAAGGTCACTGCGATTGAAGAGTCAAAAGACTTAACATCACTATCTCTTTGATAACTCATTGGTAACCTCAAAGTCCATGAGATGGATTCATCAAGAAAGATTCTGAGAAATAGTCAAAGCAAAAGTGAAAGGAAACTCTTGCTTTGAAAAGCTAAGAAAAATCTAGTGATGAAGATGTTTCGACTTCCGATAGTGATGACGAAGAGTACGCCGTGTTATAATAACTTTCAAGAAGTTCATTAAGAAAAGAGGTAGATTAGTAAGACAACCACGAATGACAAAAAGACCTTCAAAGAAGCCGAGACAAAAGAACGGAAAAAGGTGAAAGGAATTGCTTAGAATGCGGAGATCCAAATCATCTATGTGAGGAAATTTCCAAAGCCACCGGAGACAAAACCAAAGAGCATTTGTGGAGGTCTTGGAGCGATAGCGCGAAGAGAATGAATGAAAAATCCAGACAGACTGTCTTATAGCTCAGCACCAATGAGTATGTTCCGAATCCCTTACTTTAGTGATAAAACTCATCAATTCATGATTTAGCTCTAGAAACGAATATGATATATTATGCAAAATGCGTTTAAAGATAATCACTAAGACAAAAGCTAAAGCTATTAGAAAATATTCTAGAACATAAACTTAGAGAATTAAAAGATAAATTGTCCACACTCGAAAAACAAAGGGAGTTGATATTGATTGTGCAAATTGTCCATACAACTTAAAATTGAAAATGAAAAGCTCAAAGAAGAATCTACTAGATTAGACAAATTTGAAAAGAGTACACATTGCTTGAATGAAATGTTAAATAATCAAAAACCCTCTAGTGATAAATTAGGTTTAGGGTTTAATTCATATTAAGCATCATCTAGTGGAACTAAGGAAATAAAAATTTGTAAAAGCTCAGAAACAGGAGTCTCCTGATGAAGGTCCCATAAATATGGGCGGACCCCTTAATGTTCAGGCGGCCCCTAAAATTAATATGGGACCGCCACCAACAACACCTGTATCTGAGAAAAGTGTATCTTTTCATAAATCTATTTTGGGTCCTAGACCAAAACACATAATTGTAAACAAAGTTAAAGTTCCTGTTGCTAGTGACAATGAAGTTAAACAATTCTATAAGTCATTATCGAAACCCGATTTGGAAATTATCAAAACTCAATTTTAAGATCAAAAACTCCACTTCTAGAAGGAGTCAAAATAATTTTTCTCGTCCTAAAACACCGCAACCTAAAAGACATATTGGTCGACAAAACCAACCCCATGGATTTCCGTACCTTAACAACTTTCCACGCCAAAGTTTACGATTCCATGGGAAATGTTAGTCCTTTCATTCTTCACTCCTAACCAATTGCATCAAATGCAAGGGATGTTTGGCACTAACAACTTTGGACCCATGAGATATTGGGGACCAAATGTTTGAGTTATTGTCTTATATAAATAGACATGCCTATCGATTCGACTTGGAGCCTGATGATGGATCAATGATGCGGATGCTCTAAACATATGACGGGTAACCAAAAACTCTTCTCCACTTACAAGGCATACCAATGGGAGGAATGTCATTTTGGTAGTAAATCTTCGCGTAACATCATTGCAACGTACGATTTTCTAATGGACTCCTCTCAAATAGATAATGTAAGAATAGGTTGAAAACTTAGGATTTAACATGCTAATTATATAGACTAACTATGGTTATGATAAGTGTAAAGTCAACTTTCTCTGAACATGATTAGTGAAATCACGAAGAACGTAAAGTCATAGTAAGTTATTAGAGAAGAAAGGCTTATATGTGATGAAATTAGGCAGTAAGCCAAAGGATTAAAATTTCTACAACGATTGAGGAGAATTCCACTTGTGCAAGAAATTAGGTCATCACAAAAGCCTCTCATCAATCGTTAGCTTCTAAGGAATTAGTTAAAACTTACCCTAAGCTAAAGTTTGATTAACAATTTTGTATGCTTGCAAAATTAAAAACAACTCCCGTTAGTCACAAGCTAATAACATTGGTCTTAACGACTATGCTTAGACTTCTCCACATTGATCTTTTTGTTATCATCGTTGGACGGAGTTACGGATGAAACCGCTACACCTTTAGTCATAGTAGATGACTATCTAGGTAATACTTTGGACTAGATTTCTTAAGTACTAAAATCGAAGCTTTTGATCATTCGAAATATTTAGTAAGAAAATCCAAAACCAATTAGATGTCACAAAGTTCAATAAGACCCTACCAACGTAAAAGAATTTGATAATGAATGTACAATTTGAGATTTTTGTAAGTGCCAATTGTATTACTCAGAACTTCCTCGGCTCCATGCACTCCTCAATCAAATGGCGTAGTGTTGAAAGGAAAAATAGACACTTCAGGAAATAGTAGAAACCATGTTGAACGAGCAATCCTTACCACAAAATTATTTGGTGTAAGTCAGAGATCCTCAACATATATCCTCAACCGATCCTAATTAGAGCCATTCTAGGAAAAACCCCTTATGAAAATCTTATAGGTAGAAACGCTGACTCTTGACTATTTTAGAGTGTTTGAAAGCAAGTGCTTCATTTTAAACGACAAAACTACCTTACCCAATTTGACCCAAAGTTCATACGAAGGTGTCCTTTTCAAGTTCCCCCAAAATAGAACAGCTTATATCATTCTTTAATAAACACACTAAGAAAGATCAAAGATCACTGAACGTGAGATATGAAAACTCCTCCACCCAAAAAGACATCACCCTTGTATATGATGATCTAGATGAAAAGAAGCTATTAGGGAAATCGAAAAGAAAACCTAGTAAAAATATTTGTGAGGAGGAAACATTAATAGATGGGGACGAAATTAGTTAATATTAAGGAATCCTAGAACCATCCCTTAGAAAATGTTGAAGGAAACCTCACCAGAACCCGTAGATCACAAGCCCAAAACCAAAGTAATTTCTACGGTTTTAATATCAACTATAGAACCTAGAATGTAAATAAAGCCTTAGGAATAAAAGTGTGATAGTCCCATTCAAGAAGAATAAATCAATTCCTTGCTAACGAACGTTGGGGAGCTAAGTTCCGGCACCAAGAATATGACAATTAATAGAACTAAGTGGGTGTATAAAAATAATTAGATGAAGAACGGTATTGTTTCTCGAAATAAGGGGATGTTTTAGTTGCTCAATGCTACAACCAACCCAAGAGAGCACGATTATACTGAAACTTTTGCCCCGGTGCTAAAACTTGAATCTATTAGCATATTATTAGCCTAGGCTTGCCGCCTTAGATTGTTAAATGTATTCCGAAGTGGATGTAAAAAGTGCATTCCTGAACGTTTTATCAATGGAGGCGGTATACTGGCACAACCTCCGGTTCATTGATTTCAAAAAAATGATTCATATTTATAAACTAAAGAAAGGCTTTTTATGGTCTTAAACAAGCACCCAAAGCTTGGTCTGATAGATTAAAAGCTTTTCTTATTAAACATGAATATAAAATGGGAAATGGTAGATAACACTCTTTTTACTAAGAAGAAAAGTTCAAATCTCATCATTGGTTCAAATATATGTCGATGACATTATATTTGGTTCGACTGTAAGACATTGGCGATGAATATGCCAAAATCATGACATGACGAGTTTAGAGAATGACATGATTGGTGAACTTAACTTCTTCCTTGATTATTGAGTCCCAAACTGAACAAATCTTTGCAGCCTACTAAGGGTGATAGCCAACTTGTAAAAATACAGATTGACTATAAAGAAAACACTGACTATGAATACTTATTGTATATGCGGAATCTACAGAATAGTATTAAGAAGAACAATGAAAAACTAAACCATGATTTCTATTAATCTGTTAAAAGTTATTACAATTCTAACTATGAGATATGAATTGTATGATATGAGTTGTTTCGTGTTCGTTTCGTCTCATAACGCCGTGTAGGTTCCTTTATAGACCAAATAAACCCTAACAGACTTACAAAATGCACAAAGATAATACATATTTCTCCTATAAATCTCATGCATATCTCTTCAAAAAAAAAACAAACCTAAAAACACACGAAAAAGACACCAAAAGCGGGTCACTAACTATTTTTATACGAACGGTACTAACTATCTGAGCAGTACTAACACTTTGTACGTCAGACTAAAACTTATAACTATCGTTACGTAGTATATACCTAACGTACTAATCAGGAATGAATTATTCCCAAGATCCTCCCTAAACATGATTTGAACTCATTAATAACTTCATTTTCTTCAGGTTAATCTCTTAAGTCTTGGAGGATGTATCGAAACACTTTAACACATCTTGATCTGATCTTGAAATACTATCCATCTTCATCAGCAACTTTGTCTTGTCAGCAACATCTTTTCAGCAACAATCCAACTAAGTTGGCCTTGTAGTTTTTGGCAAACTACTAGCCATAAACGGATTTGATGTTCCAATACCAGTACCATTTTTGCTTTGGGATATTCAAAATCTTTATTTCAAAAATATGGTAATTAATTTACAATACTTTTTTTGGTAAAACTACAACCCATCAATGGTATTGAATTCTTTACCAATAACGTTTTGCTTTGGACTATCCAATGCTTCATTGCCATAACATGGTGGCATTGATAAAACCATATAGTTTTTAGCAACTATCAGCTATCAACAGATTGAGTATTCTTACCAAAAACTGTTTAGATCTTGGGACTTAGCTACACTCACCATGAAGCAGGGGTGAGTTGAAACCCTACAATTTTTTGTAAATTGTCAACATAAGGATTTTGAGAGTCTTTACACAAGTCGTTGCTATAACTATTAAGTTCTTAT
Organism: Tanacetum coccineum; assembly: GCA_026074375.1. Classification (NCBI taxonomy): domain Eukaryota; kingdom Viridiplantae; phylum Streptophyta; class Magnoliopsida; order Asterales; family Asteraceae; genus Tanacetum; species Tanacetum coccineum. Next base: position 116,692 of record BQNB010002778.1, read on the forward strand.
GCCTATTAAGCTTGGTGAACTGAATGAACTATTTGCTGTATGGGGTTAACAACATCAAACCCTTCATATCACCATTTACATCATCAAGTCTCATCAATCTGTTGCTTAATAAATCTGATCAATATCAAGGGCAAGTAGTACTTTATCTTTAACTTCCAATCCAATCAAGCAACCTTTTGCAATAAATCCTATTGGAAGAGAAACTCTTTTCACTAACATGTGGATGACTATCCAAGTCTTATAGTTCTAGTATATAAACACCACAAGCTTCATACAATCGCCAAGTGACAATCACCTCAATCTGTTGATCATCCTATAATCACGTTAGCGGGGGGGGGGGGGGGGGGGGGGGGGGGGGGGGGAGGACGCTTGTGGAGATTCCATCATTATCTTCAAATCTCCCCAAAGAATTAACTCAATTCCTTCTAATGTAATTTCTGAATACTGCTCCATCACTAAATCATACAAGTGAAACAAATCTTGCATATCAAATATATGCAATACCTCCAATAAACAGTTGAATGCCATGAAGTTTCCATTTGCTCTGTAGATAACAAGATAATCCCCATCTGGTGATGATACCTTATCTAACCTAGCAATGACAGATTTTCTCTCCATTATTTCACTATCCATAGTACCTTCAAATGTAACAATCTTCAGGCATTTTTTGTGTTCATCATCACTATTAACATTTGGTTGAGTCTTTCCTTTTCGTTGCAGCATCTTTATATGACCACCTCCTCTTCTTTATGTGATACCTCTCTGTCACATCACCTTAGCAGTACCTTTGCTGTGCTTTAGTCTTGGAGTTTCTTCAACAACCCTCTTCTTTAAACTCTTCTGATTAGGGTCTTTTACTCCTTCATTCATCTCCTTAATCCTCCTTTCATCCTCAGTAGAACTAACAACAGTGAAACTTTCATCACACCTTTTCACTTTCTCATACAAAGCTTGTATTCTTCAAAAGTTTTGTTCTTCAGGTCCTGAGTTTTCTTGTTTTCCAACATGCTTTGAATAAGGCATCATCTTTCTAAGCTGATTCTTGTAGGTGGTCTATACCTTATTGCCATTGCCACCTTGTTCTAGCTAGAAAACCTTCTTTGAGCTGCAATTGTACAATGAAAGGAACATTGCTTCTCTCTATAGTAACTTCTCCTCTCTCTCTTCAATCTTGAAGTCTTAGAGCTAGAAGTCTATCAGCTTCAATTCTTGCTTGAATAAAATCATACTCATTTGAAAGGGCAGCCTTTATAGCTTCTTCTTTAGCTAGCTTTTTAACTTCTTCTTCTGCTTCCCAATCTTCTGTACCTCTACCATCAACTCATCCCTACAAGTTTGCTTAAACTCTTATTCAGCTTCAGGAATACTTCGATTCGATATCAGACTCAACTTCCTCTTCAATTTTCTTTTTCCCTTTATCTTTGGATCATCTTTGGAAGAGGCTTAAAGTCAATAATGATCTGGTTAAAGTATGTCAGGTCCTCTCCATCTCTCAACAATCTTTGTCAACTCCTTTCTCCTTTTCTCTTGAAACTGCTTTTTGCGTTGACTCATGTTGAGAAGAACCTGAGTAAAAAAAAATATTTTCATCAGCTCAAACAGTATAGGAGTAGTTGTTTGGAGTGGTTGAGTAGCACTTCTTTTATCAGTTTCGATCACATACCCTTCACTGGGCAAACGTACTATCTTTTCCTTGTCGTATTAAACTTGGGTCTGTCATACTAACATTTGGTCCTTCAGTACAACTTTTTGTTTGAGCAATAATTCATCTCAGTACTAATTGTCATCAACAGGCTCCTTCACTTCATTTACTACAGCTCTTGTCTCTCACACATCTTGAGCATTCTTCAGTTATCCATATAGTCCAACGTATCATCAGTAAGCTCATCAAATAATGGATCTTTATGGACTGAAAGGTTCAGCTTGGCTAATTTCCTCCTGTTCGAAAAGACTCCTTGGAATTTCTTTCCTGCCAATCTTATTCTTCAAGATACACTCTTCATGCCAAGCTCTGTGGAGTAGTAAAACAGTTTACATTCTCAGAAGCCTTCTTATTTGTGCCTTTAAGTGTTTTATTTCCTTTGGCTTGATTTGTAAACCTGGTACACAAAGAGATCAAAGACATACACACTATGGAGTGTCCTGTCACGCTCATTCCCTGAAAGGGATTTATCACTGGATGACTGACCTCCATGATTCCCACCAAAACTCTCTGGAATAGAATCAGGAATATTGTAGAAGGAAGGTCTAGGGATGGATCAGTAATGATGCTAACATTGGCTTTCACTCGGGTAAGGAGGATAGGTGTAGGTTGGGTTGCAGATGGTCTTTCTGATATGCATCCCATCGTCATTGGGTTTGAAACCAACATATAAGCAAATAAAGTGTGACTTTCCCTAAAAATGTTTACCCTTTAACCAAAATGGAGAAAACATTAACTGTTTAAAGATTACAGGAATAAGTCTAAAGGTACTGGTACATTCACTGTTGTATTATCTAAAAAGATTGAAATGAACCTTGGATACATGACAAACTTTTCTTTGCATCTAAATGTCTAAGCATACCATCAAAAATTAATTTAGACAAATTATATTTCTGCTTAGATTTAAGCAAATTAACATCAATGGCAATGTTAGAGGGAATTTGATCCCAAGAGTGCTTTTAAACTAGATAAATGATCATTTGTATGAAAAAATAAATCTCCATTGGGTGACAACAAAGCTTTGTCAAAATGTTAAAACAGTTAAATCCCCCCCATAACATGAGGTTAGTATAGCATCAAATATACCTATTAGTAGAGAATCTATCCATCGGGCATCCTCAAAAGAATATCACTCTTATTGAATGCTTCAGAGATAGACACAGGCTAGCCAGCTACTTTTGCAGTAAAATACCTAACATTGTTGATTATTGTTGGATAAGCAGGACTCCAAACCTGTTTATATACAAAATTATTAGAGACTACTGACTTACTGTGAAGCATGGAATAGAGCTTCGCCAATAAAGTCACTAACCTCATGAAACTCTGCATATCCCACAGTCTTTTCCAAATATGCCAACATGTTGTTTAGGGCACGATTCAAGTACATCCATGATTGGAGATCGTCGTGAGTGATGAGTTTAGTAGGATTAAATGAAAGGAAGTATTTAAGAAAAGATTTACTGAGTAGAACTGTGTCAATTGAGATGGGTTTATATAGGCTGGCAAAGCCTAAAAAGCAAAGAAACCGTTTCAATTTAAACTTTTACCCTTGCGATTATGTTCATCAACATCTCTATAAGCGGTACATCTTTGCCCACGGTACTAACTTTGCACTGTCGTACTAACTATTGTTTAACTCAAAGAATTGAACAACTTTGTCAACAGCAGTGCTTCAGTACCATCTTAAAGCTTCTCCCAATACGCACTAAAACCCAAATAACGCTCAGAAAACATCACTATGGTCAAGATCTTCTACACATAGAACACTCATACAAACTATACAACAAATCGTATTTGCCTCCCTTAACTAATGCAGCTTATGATTGATCATGCCAATATAACAACCCAAGATCTAAAAACCTGCTAACATCAAATGCCTTGGTTAGAAGATCACTACATTGTCCATCAGTGTATTTTTCAGCACCTTATAACAGTACTTCTCATATGCATCACTTATGAAGTGGTGCCATAATTTCAATAATGCTTTGTTTTGAATGATATATTGGAATCTTACAATGCATATTGTGCTTTCATTATCATGTAGATCTTTTGTTTCATGAAATTGAACGCCCATAGTCTAAACATTTGATTATGAATCCACAAAACTTGCCCCCCCCCCCCCACCCCCCAGAAGCAATTTGCAGCAGCAACATATTCTGCCTCTGTAGTAGAAGTAGCCACAATTGTCTGCTTTTTGCATTGCTAAGAAATAAGTCTCATGCCAAGAAATTGACAACCTCCTATTGTGGATTTTCTGTCAATATTTGCTCCAGCATAGTCACTATTTGAGTAGGCTTCTAGGTCAAATGAGGATACTCTAGGATACCAAAGGCCCAGTTTGGGTTTGTCCTTTAGATACCTAAATATTCTCTTAATAGCACTTAGATGGGAGGTCTTTGGAATGACCTGAAACCTAGAACAAGCACAGACTGCAAACATAATATCAGGCCTAGAAGCAGTCAAGTACATTAAAGAACCAATCATGGATCTATAAAGATGTACATCCACATCACTAGCTTCCTCATCCTTGACTAAAGGCTTCTGGTCTCAATTGGTATACTAGCAGTCTTAACACTGACAAAATCACACTTCTTCAGGATTTCTGCAACATACTTATCATGACTTATAAAGATACCATCTTCTTTCTGTTTGACTTGTAATCCAAGAAAGAAGGTGAGTTCTCCCATAGAACTCATCTGAAATCTACTCTTCATTAATGCCTCAAATTCATCACACCAAGATTTCTTTGTAGAACCAAA